>PVKE010000680.1:22743-96375 GCA_004027555.1 Craseonycteris thonglongyai | reverse complement strand
AAAAAAAAAAAAAAAAAAAAAAAAAAAAAAAAAAAAGATTTAAAGGCTAATGTAAACTTGGGAAAGCCATTTAATCTCTCCATATAAAAAGGATGGCATATTGAGCCATCTGTGCAGGGATGTTCCCGGGTCACCAGATGGGAGTTTGCATCTGAAGGTACACACCCTTAGTGCCTCTCATGCCTTGGGCATATATGACTCTGGATTGCTAATATTTTTTCTAATAGAACATTAATAATTGAGACAAATACAAGACATAAATTCTTAAGTAGAGGAGCTGTTCCAGATATATATCAAAGCTATATATTTCATTGCATTGCTTCAACTTTACCTAAAATATGAACTTTTGTTTGTCTATGATTCTGTGCAGGCATTGTGCTATGAGTTTTATATGATATGTATTAGATAATCTAAAATTAATGTAGCAATATGGGGAAAGTTGCTTTTAGATTTTCCCTTACAATACCTCTCAGAAAGAAAATTATCTCTGTAAGCCATATTTTGAGAGACCATTTGAGCAAAAAATGAGATCCCAAAAGACACGCTGAAGTAACAACAGATGAGTGCTAACATTCCTTCTGCTAGAGAGTTGGATGTTCACTTCACGGCAGGGCTTTTGAACTGCTGAGGAGAGAGATGAGTGTGGACCATGAAATGTTGTGCAAGTTTGGTGCAGAACTAAACTGTTCAGAAATGATAGAGGAGGGGCTGAGGATAGTGTTCAGGAGGGATCTTGGGAATTGTGAAAATCCCATTGTGAGATATGTGATGAAACCTTCCTCTATACAACCCCTAGGAAATCACCAGAAAATTCTTCCTCATTCCCTAATGCTCTTGGGACGTGAGGATTATTTGGCAAAATAAAAAGAGAACCTGAGGTCAGCAAGGCAGCAGACACAGAGGACAGTCATCAGTCTGGATTACACTGAACCCACAATCTATGAGGCAAAAAGTACTGCCCTCATTTCACAGATGAGGAAACTGAGGCTCATTCAAGTCAACAAATTTGCCCAACATACATTGCTTAAAGTGGCTGAGCCATCATTCAAAACATGTCTGCTTAATTCCAAAGCCTATGATTTTAATCCTAGGAGATACTTCCCTCTATTATTCTATGACTGTTTACTAATAATAGAAAGTTTGATAGGTTTGATTATTGCTCTCTCTAATTTTAGTTTAGTCCATATTAATAACAGGAGAAATAGTTGTACACAGAATGGAAGGAGAGGAACGCTTCCAGCCATGGAGTATAAATAGCCTACTGATCTCCCGTCTTCAGAAAGGGACGAGAAGTGTAATTTCAGCAGGAGGAGTGATTGCATGTGAGGGAGGGGAGCAGCCTCTTTGCACACATGGGCACACATTGCTAAAAACGAGATCTAAGTTATCACTGCCATAGTCTCCACAAACACCCACCATGGAATGACATCATTGCCAAAGCCCAATTAGCTCAAAGAAGACCCTGGCACTGGATGATGTTCCTTCAAGATGGCATGAGATTCCAAATATAAATTGGGTCCGCACTGGGCAATGATTCAAGGAATCAAATTGGCCAGTTCACGGGACAGCTTGGCAACTAGAAATTCATTATACAGGCTTTTGAAACTCTATCACCCCTTAAAAAGACAGAGGTATAATTACACCCCAGATGCCTCAGTGAACATTTAGAAAAAGAAATGCAGAGGTTCTCTGTAATGGTGTGGTCATCATCTCATAGCTTATACCTGTAGATGATGGAGGAAAAGTTTATCAAGATGATTTGCCTTCTGGGGGATGTCAGGACGGCTCAGTGGGTTGAGCCCTGGGTCCAAGGATGGAATCCTGGGCCAGGCCCATGTGGACTCATATGCTGAACTGGGGTGTGGCCTCCCATTTTGGTTCTCACTGAGGCATGACTCCCATTCAGGAGACCCCCAGCCCAGTTCCTGCCCTGCGTGGCCCCCTGCCCACTTGTGTGGAGTGAAACTATGTCGAAAACTGATGATATACAACTATGGAGATTGTTCTGGGCCTTCTTCCTTCTCTCGGTCTCTCTTTGTCTCTGTCTCTCTGTCAAAAACAATAAAAATAAATCTTAAAAAGAAAAATAAATGATAATTTACAGCAGGCACGTCCATCCTGCGGCCCAGGATGGCTTTGAATGAGGCCCAACACAAATTCTTAAAGAATTATGAGATATTTTCGCAACCATTTTTTTTTTTAGCCCATCAGCTATCATTAGTGTTAGTGTATTTTATGTGTGGCCCAAGACAATTCTTCTTTCAACGTGGCCCAGGGAAGCCAAAAGGTCAGACACTGCTGAATTTTACAGCATTATTTATTTCAGAAAAAAAGTCCAATAAGAAGGGATTGCTAGCCATCCACAGTATTATGTGGCCATTAAAAAAAAAAAAAGTCACTTCTTTGAAAAATATTTAGTGACATGGGAAAATCTGATGACCAAGTTTAAAAAGCAGGATACAACACAATATATGATCCAAAATTTGTGAAAGTTGAAATACATCAAAATGTTAATGATGGATTTTAAAATGTTTTTGATGTTAATAATGGTTATCTTTGTGGAATAAGATTAGGGGAGATTTTTGGTTGTTTTTTTTATACATTTCTGTATCTTCCAGATATTCTATAATGAGCAGGAATTACTTTTATAATCAGAAAAATAAGCCACTTGCTTTATAGAAACACAAGACCCTCAGGTAACAAGAACCACAAAATTAATCATGTTTTTGACTGAGTAATCTCATTCATGAAAATATATCCTAAGGAAATAATTCAAAACAGAAATACCTTATAAGTAAAAAGGCATTTATAGCAATGTTATTTATAATAATTTAAAATTGGAAGCTACCTGAATATCCAGCAATTTAATTATGATAAAGCAAATTATAATATATTTGCTTGAGAGAATATTGAGAAGTCATAAAAATAATTAAAGCAAAGACTATCTAGAAATACAAAAACTACAGAATAATATGAGGTGAAAAGCTCAAGCAGAAAATCATAAAATGTCTACAACTATAAAAACTCCATTTACATGTGGATAAAGATGGGAAGAAGAGCAAAACTATGTTAAAGAAATCATTGTTATATTAAATAAAAGGGGTTCTGAGAGTAATTTGTATAAATTTGTTTTGATAATAAATACAACTACTTGATAAAGACATATACCAGCATGTAAATCAAGAAACCTGCAGTTGAAAGACTAGTGAAGAGCATTAGAATTATAACAGAGACAGAAGCAATATCTGCAAGAAAGGACACTAGAGACCACCCACACAGGGACATGTATTTTTATTTATCTATTTAAAAGTATTTATTGAGCCTGTTTCCTCATGTATGAACAAAACTGTAATGAAATACAAGGGCATGACAAACACAGAATTCAGAGTTTGAGTTACTCTTGGGGTATTAGGATTACACTGAGGAGGAGAACACAGAGGGTTTCATAAGGATTAGTAATTTCTTAAACTATTTCTTTTCTTTTTTATATATTTTTATTTTTTTTAACAGAGAGAAAGAGAGAGAGAGAGAGAGAGAGAGAGAGAGAGAGAGAGAGAGAGAGCTGAACTAGGGGAGCTCCCAGTTCAGCACATGGTTCCACTCGGGCTGGGGCCAGGATTCGATCCCCGGTCCCCGGCGCTGCAAAGTGAGCACTTAACCCACTGAGCCACCCCGACTTCCCCTTAAACTATTTCTTAAATTGGGTACATGGGTGTTCTTTTTCTTCTTCTTCTGATGTGTCTATTACAAGAGTTTACAATAGCGCTTGGTACATATTGGCTCACACAAGAATTTGTAGCATAAAACTTTTTAGTGGCCCTGTAACTATAGCTCCAATTCTTTAATATAAAAATCTAAGAACTGTCTTCTATTTAATTTATCAGCATCTATGACTTTCACCTAATCTACAGTCACTCTTGTTCATTATTTGCCAAGCACATAGGACTTTTGGGTGCCTCTGAGATTTTGTCTGGCTCTTTCTTCTGTCTGGAATCTTCTTCCTCACCTGGAGAGCTCCATCCATCTCAAGGTCAAGTTCACACAGCTGTTTTGCAAAATCTTGCTGGTTTCTCTTACTACTTTCTCCTTTGTGTCTATGTGATGTTTTCCTTGTTCAGGGCACGGGAGCCTGACTTTGACTACTTAGTATAATCTCTCACTTTACTGCTTTACTGCTTACAAAGTCCTCTTTGCTCTGTTATACTTGTAATAACACTGTCAGTCTTTTTTCTTTTACAATTTGACAGAGAGAGAGAGAGAGAGAGAGAGAGAGAGAGAGAGAGAGAGAGAGAGAGAGGAGGAAGGCCCAGAGCAGTCTCCATAGTTGTACATCATCAATTTTTGACATGGTTTTGTTTCACACAGGTGGGTGGGGGCCACGCAGGGCACAACTTTTCTGGGGGCCTCCCACATGGGAGGCACACCCCATCAAGCTAGGGGCCAAATGGGGAGGGGTGGGAGGGCGAGAACCAAACTGGGGGTCTCCTGCATGGCAAGCACACCTCAGTTCAACATATGGGTCCACACAGGCTGGGGCCAGGATTCAATCCCCAGTCTCTGGGGCTGCAAAATGAGTGCTTAACCCACTGAGCCATCCTGGCTTCCCCAACACTGTCAGTCTTATTAGCCTACTTAACAGATACAGAGTAAGAACAGGACTTGAACACTGGTCTTCAGATTTGTGCATCCTTTGAAAGGACAGGCTGCCAGGGCAAGAGAGAGCAAAAGAAGCTGAGGGGATAAAACTGATCTTTAACAATACAGTCAGCATCTATAAGATGAGAAAGGGTGCTTTCATGAGAATTAAGTTCAGCATAGTTAAGATACCTAAGTTATACCTGTTAAAGTAGAAGGTAGAATGGGCTAAAAGAATGGTCATAAAGTTAAAAATAAAAAATAAAAAGAAGTCAAAATAGGGATACTGGGATAGTTCAGAGGGTTGAGCATTTGCCTTGCACCCACAAGGTCTGGGGACCAAATCCTGGCCCCGGCCCATGCAAACCCACATGTTGAACTGCGGCACAACTGATAACCTGGGGAATGGCTCGGTGGTGAATGTTCTCACCTCCCATGCAGGAAGCCCCTAGTGTATGACCCACCTTGTGTGGCCCCACATTTACCTGTGTGGAATGGAACTAAGTCACAACTAATGACGTACAACTATGGAGACTGAGCTCTGAGCTCTCCTTTCTTCTCTCTCTCACCTTCTTTCAAACAATAAAAAATCAATCTTTTTTAAAATCTTAAAAAAAAAAAAGCCAAATGAATTCAACAGAACGGGCCTTATAATCTTACTAGGAGATTCTAAAATAGCAAACTGGTCTCAAAAGTGGGAACCATGTCTTATTTTTCTCCTATTCCAAGTACCTAGAATAAGGCCTGGCACTAAAAAGAAGCTCTATACTGAACTACTGAATTAATGAAAGGATGTGCTACTTAAAAAGCACAATTAGTTTTTAGCTTTCCTGCAACTGTTTCCCCTCAGTCCCTTGGCCCTTTCAACTCAGCAGGACTAAACATCAATTTCTTATGTGTTTAGTTCAGATCCTGAAGCACTTCTCTATTACTCAAAACTCAAACAAAACATTCATTTGTTTGAACCAATCCACAAGTATTTAGGTAGTAAACTGAAGTTAGAATATATTACACAAGAATCACCTGCTCTGTGTTTTAATACTATGCTTAACATTTAAGACATGCACAATGCCTGATTTGAAACACACACACAAAAATCCTTATGTCCAAAAGTCTCAGATACAAAGAACAGAAAATCTACAAAGCAAGAAACCTTGACCTGACATAGAAAAGTGACTGATGAAACTAACAGGAATATGGAATAAAAAAGATACCACTGAAAAACCCAAGGGCGTTTTAAATCATTCTATGAAATACCAATGGCTATCCACTTTAAAAGTGGATCACACAAAATATATTTTTGGAAAACTGATCATTGGATAAATCAGAATTTAACAAATTCATTTTGTGCAAAATAATTCTTGGAGAATTGACCTTGAGCCAAGGCTGGATACTGGGACTAGGAACTGTGTGGCATTTCACAGCCTGGACCATTGAGGCCACCCATTATTCTTATCTGACTATGGTCTTGGGATACACATCAGGCAAAGAACAGGTCTAGGTTCAGACAAATTGATTAAAAGGTAGCATTTGCAATAAAAAAGGATTTAAAAGATATGCCAAGAGGCACCTACCCTGGAAAGGGTCTTGCCCAACTGCCTTCTCTCTGTGCCTCAAATTTGTTCTTTATCATTTAGCCAGGTAAGGGAGGGTGTGGACAGAAATCCCTCTCAAAGAACTAGGGCTGGATTATCCATATGACAGTTCATACATACATTTACAGTGATGGGCTCTGCCGTCTCCAGATCCAAACCTCATTCATTTATTCTCTCACTTAATAAATGCTTATCAAGTGTCTATACCAGGGCTCCACCGGTGGACTGCCAAGCAGTTTTGGGGTGACCACCTGAATAATAAACTATATAGCTATTAAGTAGATTTCAACACTTGCAGAAGTAGCCCTTGCCCTAAAAAAGTCTGCCCAGGCCTGGTCTATACCCTGCTCTAGGGTTCACAATAGTGAACAAGACAAGCAAAGTCTAGGTTCTCACCACGCTTACCTTCTAGAAGAAGGAAACGATAATAGAAAAATATCAGGGAATGGTAAAATTGAATTTCCCCAAAATCTTTGCTAGTATAGTCAATAAGGTGTTTGGTCTTCATTCCATCTCCCAGTGGCAGTAGCCAAACACATGCCATGAAACTGCAGACCAAACAGCAGGCTTACTCAGATGCTCAGCAGACTCATAAAGAAGTTCATTGGGGGGAGGGGGGTGCGGGGGTGGACAGGAGAGAATTTCTCTGTTTGGTCCAATTTCTAAATGGGAACTCACAATGTCTGATGAATAATGAATGTGAATAATTAATGCATTTGAGAAAAGAAAATTTCTTACCTGTCAGTTACTTATCTTGGAGATTACATATCTACCACTCCTTCCTCAAGGGGCTAGACTCATCTCCATAGAAACTGGGGGCAACCCAGAATGTTAATTATGCCTCAATGCCAGATTTCCCCACTTAGAATGTGACTCACCAGAAGAACTTCTAGGGATAACTTGTTCTGAAAAGTAGACAATTTAATTTATCTGACATTTTTTTAAGCTCCAAATAATGAGTATCTTAATAAGCCTAAGAAACCATTGAAAGACTGATTGCATGCACACGTTTGGGGAAGGATTGCATAGAAGCACATGCATCCTCTGGGAAAGACGTTGAATGGAAGTAGTGGACCCTTGATTCATTAACGACATAAGTACCAGAACCAAGAACAATGATAAGCACATAGTGGACGCTCATTGAATATTATTGCAATAGTTGAGTGCTGTTAAATGAACTCTCAATTCTGTGCTATGAAGATATAACAATTTTCATTTTTATGGTGACGTATTGTACATAAGGTCTTTTTGGTATACCTTATTTCATTTATTCTTAAATGGCACAGGTACACAATACATTATCCATAGTTTTTTAAAAGGTTTCTTTTGTTGTTTGAAAGAAGGTAAGAATGAGAGAGAAGAGGAGAAGGCCCAGAGTAGTCTCCATAGTTATACAACATTAGCTGTGAAATTGTTTCATTCCACTCAGGTAGATGTGGGGTCACACAGGGCAGGAATCCAACTGGTGGCCTCCCACATGGGAGGCAAGAAACTTGGTCACCATGCCATCCCAGCAGTTACGAGTTGAGCCTCAGTTCAGCATATGGGTTTGCATGGGCTGGGCTGAGACTCAAACCCCAGACCTTGCAATTGTGAGGGCAAATGCTTAACTGCGGAGCTATCCCAGCATCCCCTATTCATAATTTTTAGAATTCTAAAGATCAAAAGTTTGGGAAGAATTCATATGATTACAAAGTCTGATTTGAGCTGAAATGAGCCTCTTCACAGTCTTTATCCTATTTACTTAAATATCAATACAGTTTGCTGCAGAAATTTTAATGTGTTTGCTTTTAGACACAAAACCCACAGGGACTGCTGGATTTATTTTACTCTATATACCTCATGTGTAATATGTTACCTTTCTAAAATATGAAAAATTCTGAATTCCAAAACACATCTTGCCCCAAGAATTTTGGTTGGAATGTTCATGAACTCTCATTGTCATCCCAATTTTATAACTGGGATTCTTTGGCTCTGGAAAGTTAAACAGTTCACCAAGATCATAGAGCTAGTAAATAGTTACTTAAACCCAAATCCTCTGATGCCAAATCTTTGGGGTTTCTATTTTTTGTCCCCCACTACATTAAAACTTCAAACACTCTGAAATTTAGTATTAAGATAATTGTCTATCTTACAACATAAAAGAGGTAAATCAATCAGAGACAGCACATACTTGGTCATAGAAGCAAAAACTGAGGGAGAACAAAAGGCATAGGGTCTAGAGCTAGGAGAGGGTTGTCTCATGTGAAGAGACTTCTACTCCCTAAAGGAAATGACCTCTGAAATTTAATCCTATTCTCCAGTGTGTAAAGTGTATGTGAAACAGGAGCTGACCAATGGTTGTTCTGCAGATTTCTTTGAATAAGTCATATGTGACCTAAAATTATACTATAATGCCACATGTATTTTTTTCCAATCATGAGTCTTTTATTTGAAAGTAAATGATACCCAGATCTCTGTCTTGGAGAGAGAGAATAAGAAAACTTAAATCTAAGATTGGTACTTGTATTAGTCAGGATAGTCTAGGTTATGCTGCAGTAACAAATAAGCCACAAAGCTCTGTGGCTTAAATCAACAAAAGTTTGTTTCATGTTTATATTACATGCCCATCACAGGAAATCAGGAGAGGCTACATTCATTGTAATCACTCTGGGATCCAGGATGATGATATAGCCACTATTTTAAACATTGCTAGCTGTTTGACAGGAGGAAAGAAGGCAATAGAACATGCATGCACTGTCTCTTTAAGCTTCTACCCAAGAGTGATATATTATCATATCCACTTACACACTTCACGGGTCAAAGTAAGTCATTTAGTCACACATAATATCAAATTGGCAGAAATACAAAATTCATGACTTTCAAGATTTTTGATTAATTTGCCTATTTGATAAATATCTGGAATGCTTGCTAGTGCTAAGCAATGTTCTAAGCACTGAAGATTTTTTTTTAATTGTATTAAGTGTCACATAGAAAATAAAGCATGGCAGTGTAAAAAGAAAAGAAAAGAAAGCATGGTAAGTGGTGGTGAGTAATAGGGTTGGAGACAAACAGGTAACAAATGAGTCCAGGGAAGGATTCTCTGAATAAGAGGCCTAAAAGAATTGAGGGGAGGAGTGGGGTAAGAGACATTTTGCTTTTGAGGCCAAAATAAGACACAAAGAACTGAAATTTCAGGAAAATCCAAAATGAATCCTAAAATAGAGACAGAGAGGTAAGAAAGACACAGTTTCTATCTGTGGGGCTGAAATTTGTTGGGCTGTTTCTTCCTGAAACACACCTTCCCACTTCCTTCTTTTTCTGACTGAAACAACACGTGTAACAGAATACTTCCTTTTTCCCCTGTTTAAACAACAAACAAAGTCATTTTATTTCAGGAAAGAATAGCAATCAGCAAGTATCCACCATTTACTGAGCAAAACCTATACTTCAGGAAGTATCCTGGGTGCTTTATTTATTTACTTATTTATTTGTACACATGGAAACTAGGGAACTCTACTGGTTACATATTGTGCTGCAGACAGCACTCGAGCCAGAGGATACATGCAGACAGGCAGCTTCAGCTACACATATGCACCCAAGGAGCCTTGAGCTACTGCTTATAACTTTGCCCTGGTTTCCAGCAATAGGCTCCAGCGTCCTTGGTCCCATGCTTGGAACAGCAATGTTGGAGGGGCTATTGTACCTAGACTCCAGGGACAGGGGCGAGACTCTGCACCTGACTGCGCCAGTAGGTGTGAACCAACAGATACTGAATGAAGTCCCTTAGCAAAGGGGCTTATAATGCAATAACAGTTTATTTGAAGGATACTTCTCTAGCCTTCTCAATCTTTAAAATACAAAAAAATAAAAATAAAAAAATTCACTTTATTCTCTGAAAAATACATTTCATTCACAAAGGCTATAAGGAGAGGTAACTGACTTTCTGGAAAGGATGCAGATTCCTCATGGCGGAGACAGAGACAGGGTCTGACTACCAAGCCTATGCTCTAAATTACCACAGTAAACTTTAGTAAATTTTTCTGGAAGGAAAACTTGTGAAAATTCATGTCCACATGAATTCTTGTTTGGTCATTTATAAATGGAATTGCCCCTGTAAGAAGATGTGGTCCAAAATACATGCAGTATTACTTGGCCATGACAACATAGATGGGTCTTGAGCGTATCATGCTAAGCGAAATAAGTCAGACAGAAAGAATCGAGAACTATATGACTTCACTCATATGTGGAATATAAAACTGAAAACAAATGAACTATACAAAGAAAAAAACAAATAAATTTGTAGATGCAGATAACAGTTCAGTGGTTATGAGAGGGTAAGGGGGGAGTGGTAAAAGAGGGAAAAGGGGGTCTAATATATGGTTATGGAAGGAGTACTGACTCTGGGTGGTGAACACACAATGCAATATATAGATGATATATTATAGAAAGGTACACTTGAAACTTATGTCATTTTACTAACAAATGTCACCCCAATAAACTTTATTAAAAAAATAAAAGAAAAGGGAACATTATCTGGGCCTCTTTACTAAGGCATCTTCTTTAAGGGTAATCACTTCTTCCTGTAGGTAGGACAACCCATGGCTACTTTCTTACATGTTCAAGTATTCATACAAAGGTCACCTTCTCCATGAAGCTTCCTTTGACTTCACTGTTTAGAGTGGCAACGCCTTCTCCTCAGCCCTTCGTACATTCTCTCCTCCAGTGCTATTTCCCTTCATAGCACTTATGGCCTTTTTATAAACCATATGATTGATTTGTTCACTGTTTGTCATCTACCACTAGAAAGTGAGAGTCATGAGTAAAGGAAATTCTTGGCTGGTTTTTTTTAAATCACTTTTATTTCCCCCAGAACATAGAAAAGTACCTTATACTCAGGTAGTAATTATGAATGAGTGAATGAACACATGAATGAATTCAGAGAACCGTCTCTTACTTAAGCAATGATTCTTTATCTTAATGGGCTTGGGAGGTATCTGCTTATGCCTTATAGTTACATGCATTTATGTAGAGAGAAGAGTATATTTGTGTGTATGGTCAGAGTCTCAAAGAAGGCAATAACCCAAAGGTTAAAAACCACTTGATGGGGTATATCTATACAATGGAATATTATTCAGCCATGAAAAGAAATGAAGTACTGATCTATTCTACAACATGGATGAAGCTTGGAAACATTATGCTAAGTGAAAGAACTCAGACACTAAGATCACATATAGTATGATTCCATTTATGTAAAATGTCCAGAATAGAGAAACCCATGCAGATATAAAGCAGCTGGAAGATAAGTGGAAAGCAGAGCAACTGATTAATGAGTATGGGGTTTCCTGGAACTAGATAGTAGTAATGATTGTACAACATTGTAAATATACTAAATGCCACTGAATGGTATACTTTACATTGGTTAAAATGGTACATTTTATGTGATGTGAATTTTACCACAATTTTAAAAAGAAGAAGAAGAAAAAGAACCCTAAGGAAATAAACAGATGACAATGATGAGGTAAATGATCTCTTACATCTGACAGGATAGAATCCAAGTCCTGACATGGTAGACTCTAAGTCTTAAAAGTTGTCATTTACAATCAAACATTCTAATACTATATGGAACTGGAATAGACTAAGAATAGCAGCTTACATTTGTGTGAGGTTTTGTGGTTTTGAGAAAATTTCCAAGTGTATTATTTAATTTAACTCTAAGAAAAAACCTTGTGAGGTAGGCAGGGTAGGCAGATCTGTTTATGGTTTTGGCAATTTGGTTCTTCAAGCTCCTTTGAACTTCAACATCTTTCAGAACACAAGTTTTCCTGTGATAAGACTCCCCAGGTAAGATCAAAAGCCAAGTTTCTTTTATAGTATCTGGAATTATATTGTCTCAGTGTGGTCACACTTGGTACTTCGTTATGACTAGAAATTCTGACTACAAATGATACACATCTCTGCTAAATGAAAGCACAATGAAAAATAAATTATTCATTGTATATTTTTTAGAGGGAGAGTATTTTCAAATATGTGGTCAATGATAAGAAAAAGACTATTAAAAAAAGTTGAAGAAGGTGCAAAGAAATGGAAAGATATTCCAAATTCATGGATTAGAAGAATCAACAAAGCTAAAATATCCATATTACCCAAAACAATATAGATTTAATGTAATCCCCATTAAAACACCAATGGCATTTTTTAAATAAATAGAATAAAAAGTCATCAGATTTGTATGGAATCATAAAAGAACCTGAATAGCCAAAGCAATCCTGTGAAAAACAAACAAGACTGCAGGTATCACACTCCCTGACTTTTATACTACACAGCAACAATAATCAAAACAGCATGGTACTGGCGGAAAAACAGACATATAAACCAATGAAAGAGAATTGGGAACCTAACTCACATATATATGGATAAATAATTTTCAACAAAGAAGCCAAAAACATACAATGGAGAAAAGAAAGTCTCTTCAATAAATGGTGCTGAGAATATTAGAAAGCCACATGCAAAATAATAAAACTAGACAGTTATCTGTCACCACACACCAAAATTAACTGAACATGAACCAAGGTCCTAAATGTAAGACCTGAAACAATACATTACATAGAACAAAATATAGGTACTAAACTTCTGGACCTGGGTCTTAAAGAAGATTTTACTAATTAGACCTCAAAAACAAGGAAAGTAAAAGCAAAAATAAGTGGATGGGACTATATCAAACTATAAAAAGCTTCTGCACAGCAAAACAAAAACAACAACAACAAAAATCAACAAAACAAACAGGCAACCAACCAAATGGGAGATTTTGCACACAACATCTTCAATAGGGCTAATATTGAACATATATTAAAGAACTCACACAAATCAATGACCAAAAATATCCAATCAAAAAATCAGCAAAGGACTTGAACAGACACTTCTCCCAAGAAGACATAGAAACAGCCAACAGATATATGAAAAGTTGCTCAACTTCATTAGCTATTAGGGAAATGTAGATCAAAACCACAGAGATTCCATCTCACACCTATTAGAATGGTTATTTTAAACAAGACAAATAATAAAAAGTGTTGGAGAGGGTGTGGTGAAGAAATAACCCTCATACACTGCTGGTGGGAATGTAAATAGTACAACCACTATAGAAAAACAGTGTGGAAGATCTTAAAAAAATTAAGAATATAATTACCATATGACCCAGTAATTCCTCTTCTGGGTATCTACCCAAATAAATTTGAAAGTATTTATTCGTAAAGATATATGTACTTTTATGTTCATTGCAGCATTACTTGGTGGCCAAGACACAGTAACAACTGAAGTGTTCTTCAATAGATGACTGAATAAAGAAGTTGTGGTACATAAACACAATGGAATACTACTCAGCCATAAGAAAAGATGAGGGAAGCCGGGATGGCTCAGTGGGTTAAGCGCTCACTTTGCAGCCCCGGGGACCGAGGATCGAATCCTGGCCCCGGCCCGTGTGGACTCATATGCTGAACTGGGGAGTGCCCCCAGTTCAGTTCTCACAGGGGTGAAGACCCTGGCCCAGTTCCTGCCCTGTGCAGTTCCCCTCCCACCTGTAGAATGAAACTATGTGGAAAAACGAATGATGTGCAACTATGGAGACTGTTCTGGGCTCTTCCCTTTCTCTCTCTGTCTCTGTCTCTGTATCTCTCTCTCGGTCAAAAACAATAAAAATAACTTGTTAAAAAAGAAAAAAAAAGAAAAGATGAAACACTGCCATTTGCAACAATATGGATGGATCTTGAGATTAGCATGCTAAGCAAAATAAGTCAGACAGGAAAAGTCAAAACTGAACAATAGTAATCCAGGATCCAAGATGGTGGAGTAGATAAACACTGTGCCTGTTTAATTCCATGAACTAATTAAAATTACAACCAACCAGAAGAACCATCTGAAGTCCAGCTGAACAGAAGTTTTATAAAGAAGGATACAAAGAAGCAGCCATGTTGAGACTGGTAGGAATGGCTAAAACGTGAAACGAGCTGGCCCGAAACCTCCATGTGGCCGTTGAGCATCAGGAATGATATCAGAGCCATGGAGGGTCCCCCTGGAGGAGTGAGGGGCCCCGCACCAGACTCCCCAGTTCAGAGCACCGGTGCTTGGAAGAGGAGCCCCACAACATTTGACTGAAAAACAGTGGGGTCCTGACCATCAGGTGTGATGGGAGACTGGGGGAACCCATACCTCCTCTTAAAGTGCCCACATACACACTCAGTCCCATGAGGAAACTCCCTCTGGCTCTGGCAGAGGAACAAGCAGGAGGAGAGTGGTGACATAGTAAAAGGAGCTTCATCTGTATTTACAGCTCCTCCCCACTGCTCACATCACTGTAGCTTGATTTCTGCCTCCGGTCAGATCAGCAGCAGCATTAGATTATCATAAGAACGCGAACCTGTTGTGAACTCTGCACATGAGGGGTCTATAATTTGTGTTCCTTCTGAGCACCTGAAACCTGCTAATCTGAGGTGGAGCTGAGGTGGTGATGCTAGAGCTGGGAAGTGGCTGCAAATACAGATTCACATTAGCAGAGAGCTTTGACTGCACAAAGACCATCATAAATCAATTGCTTGCTGACTCACATCAAAACCCTATCAGAGGGGATGCCAGGAAAGCTCAGCAGGTTGAGTGTTTGCCTTGCAACTTCAAGATCCAGGAATCGAATTCCAGCCCTGGCCTGTGCAAACCCATATGCTGAACAGTGACACAAGTGGTAACCACTGGGATGGCACAGTGGCAAAGGTTCTCACCTCCCATGTGGAAGGCCCCCAGTTTGGTTCCTGCCCTGCACAGCCCCACATCCACCTGTGTGGAATTAAACTATGTCACAACTAATGATTTACAACCATGGAGACTGCTCTGGGCCTTCTCCCCTTTTCTCTCACTCTTTTTGTCTCTCTTTCTCTCACTTTCTCACCTTCTCTCAAACAATAAAAAAAACCAATTTTTTAATTTAAAAAATTCATAAAACTCTATCGGTGAGTGGCAAGTGACAATTAAACTGCATCTGGTAGCAGGCTTGTGACAACTGCGTTATATAATTATTTCATTATACAGTATATCACAATTTAATAATAGAAACAAAGTGCACAATAATGCAATGTGCTTGAATCATCCTGAAACCATGCCCCATCCCAAGCCTGTGGAAAAACTGTCTTCTATGGAACTGGTTCCTGGTGCCAAAGAGGTTGGGGACCACTGACATAGATGATGTATTTAAAAAATTTATATTTGAAACCTATATAATTTAATTAACCAAGGACACCACAATAAGTTTAACTTTTAAAAAAGCTAATGAACCCAATTTTCTCATCTTACTGATGAAAAAATTCAGGCACAAAGAAGCTAGTAGCTTGTCTAAGATGACACTGAAAGTTAGTATCAGGGAAAGATTGGGATGCAGGGCTTTTAAATGCTTTGTAAAGACACAAGTGTTCCTAGGGAACCAGCCTTCCAGCAGAATATCTGGTAAGAGATTACCTAGTTTGTATATTTAGCAGTCCAAGAATAAGTTGACATTTATTATAAACACAGAAAGGAAGAATTAGGGATTCAGTGATTATAAATGACTCAAATGCTTAACTTCAGCCTCAAGTGAATCTGTTTTCTACTTTTTGTTGTTTCCACTGGATTGAAGCACAATGACATGATGACTTTTCTATTTTATACAGAAGTGGTCAATTATCCAGAATTTACTAGTCATGTTTTGTAAACAGTTAGTAGCTAAGTGTTACTTCCATCCATAGAGAGCAGATGGTCAGAGCTGAAGGGGCCTTAGAGATCTTCCAGTCTGGGGTTTCCCAGCCACAGTCAGCTGACCTCCAGGGAAGACACTGGTCCTGCCGTGCACCAGTGTCCACCTCTACCTTCCTTCTTAGAGACAGAGCTTATGTTTGGCTCCTCTCCCCCTCTTCATCTCAGGCTCCCTCATTCTGAGATTAGGTTGAAGGTTTGCAATAAATGCTCCTAAGATGGAACACCAGCCATCTTAGAGAAGAGTTGGAGGAGAAAACTTGAAAGAGAAGAAAGGATCTGCTAGAACAAAGTAAAGTAGCAAAGCTCCTCAGTGTATGCTTTGAGCTGGAAGATGTTTAAAATCATTTCAACTAAACCTTCACTCCTTTAATGGAGAAACTCCCCAGAGAATGGAAGTAACTTTTGCAAAATCACAAAATTAGAAAGTAGTATAGTCAGGACTAGAACTTACATCCTCCAAATTCCAGTCCAGTGTCTTTTCATGATACTTTTTCTTAGTCTCCATTGTTCTCTCTTGGGTAAAATAACCACGATTTATAACACACCAGGGCCACATCAGGCATTGACCATACCATATAATGTTTGCATGTTTCACAGTTTTGACTCAGGACATAGAAGTGAAGTCATGAATTTTTGTATTGTACCTATATCTCTTTTTAACTATTACGGGGCTTATGTCATAGAACATATGTATCATTTGTTGGATGAAATGAATGCTGTAGATGAGACGGGTGAGACAGGTGGGTTTCCAACATAGTTATTAACTTCTTTCATGACACACCATCTTCTCCTCAAAGTGAAAGCCTTCTCTTCATGTCCCCTCAACTCCCCTTTTTTCCACCTGCTGAAATTTTTTCAAGCCAAAATCAAAAACTACCTCCTGTTATTTGTAGCAGAAAGGACTCTGCCAAGACTCACATCAAACAGCCTTACATTGGGATTCTACCCTGACTATTACTAACTGTATGATATGGCTTTCTGAGATTCAACATAACCAATTGTGAAAGAGTGAATAATACTGGCCTCATATTTTTTTGTGTGGAAGAAATAACATAAAATATGTAAAATTCTTAGCATAACGTGTGTCACATAGAGATTCCTCCCTCCTCAGTCTCCTACAGCCCTCTGCTTACTCTTCACTAATTTACTTGTATTGTTTTATAGATTATTGATAGCTTTAGAATACTTCTGTCTTCCCACTAGATCATGAACTATCTTGAGGGCATGACTATGTCAGAGAAATATTTGCATTTGCCCCACTGTGACTTCCCACAGCATCTAGGACACCTAGCACAAACGTGGCACAAAGATTTTATTTTTGTAGAATTGAAGTGTATGTGTATGATAGTGATGGGGGAGCATATAATGGATAAGGCCTTTTAGATCATTTTTTTGGCAAAGTAATTGCCCTTATGCTGGTGTTTTACGTATTCGCCTTATGTCTGTTTTTGCCCTCAGAGCAGGTAATCAGCTGTTGGGCAATGACACCCTTCCATTCACTGCGAGCATCCGAAGAGCCGGCACTCTCTCACTGAGTGACTGAGCTGTGTTTCTGTTTTGGGTCCTCATGTCCCCATGAAGAGGAAGTGGGGACAGCAGATGATAACGTGACATCACCCATCACCGTCAGTGTTCATTTCGTTTCTTCAATTTCAACAAAGAAATGGTTGAAAAGGTTGTTCCTTCATCACATGGGTGTCCTCTCTTTATTATTTATTAATAAAAATAGGGAAGGTTCTCGTCACCCTGCCCTTCACTGATAGAGCTTCCCATTTTAGTTCTTGTCTCTTGTCCTAACTTTCTGGAAGAAGTAAAGGCCAGTAACTGAAACTTAAATAGTAAAATCATAAATCAAATCCATCCATATCATAATCTAAGGGAATAAAGAAAACCAAAAAATATTAAAATAATTAGAGTATTAATATCTATGCATTCCTAAGATAATAATTAAAATTAACAAATGTCTACAAATTAGTACCAGGCAACATTTATTGAGTTCTTGTTATGATCAAGTCACTATGATTTTGTTTGTTTGTTTTAAGATTTATTTTATTGTTTTGACAGAGAGAAGGGGGAGGGCCCAGAGCAGTCTCCATAGTTGTACATCATTAGTTTTTTACCTGGTTTCATTCCACACAGGTGGGGGGAGGGGGGTGCAGGGCAGGAACCAGGCTGGGGGCCTCCTGCATGGAAGGCATGCCCCTGCAAACTAGGGGCTGAACTGGGGGCCTCCCACACACTAGGGAAGCCCGTCCTAGTGAGAACCAAACTGGGGGCACACCCCAGTTCAGCATATGGGTCCACACAGGCAGGGGCAGGAATTTGCTCCTCAGTCCTCAGGGCTGCAAAGCGAGTGCATAACCCACTAAGCCATCCCAGCTTCCCCCAAGTCACTATGTCTTATGTTCAATTACTTTGTCCACTCTTCAACCAGCCCTATATGGAGGGTAGTATTAGCAGAGAGGGTAAAAAGCCTCTCTAAGACCCTACATATAGCTCACAGAAGGCAGGGCTAGGATGTAAACCTATGTTTGTATAACTCAAGAAGATGCATTCATAATCATTGCCTAAAATATATGTATGCCTGAGATTGAGTCATGAGCTACTAATAAGGAAACTGGTGACACATTGCCCTCTCCCTCAAGAAGAAGTTAACAATTTGCATATACATATATAGAGAGAAGATACATATTATATATGTAATATAGAGTGATTGGTGCTGTATTAACACTATTAAAAAGAACTATGAATGTTCCCAAGTGGCAGAACTGAATTCTAAATTGAAGGCTGAATAATAGAGAACAGAACATCTAATCTGTACCAGAGGTTGTCTTAAGTGCTTTCACATATGCAATCTTATATCATTTTATTTAATTACAAAGTACTCCTGTGTGATTAGTGGGTAATACTATATCATTTTATAGGTGTGAAAGCCAGGTCTCATGTAATAATAGCGAACACCTATTAGCACTATGTATTGGGTGCTGTTCTAAGATCTATACATGTATCAATTTATTTAATCCTCATAACAACCTAACCATGCAGGTGAAAAGCCCATATGAGAGATGAGGAACCTGAGTTCTAGAGTATTTGAGTTATTTGCCCAGGGTCTTAACACCAGTAAGAAGTGAAGCCAGGTAGGGGTCTCCTGAGTCCTTGCTCTCAACTGTCACATCAATGCTCTATAAGGGTAAAGTAACATGCCCCAAGTTACCACCTAGAAACGGGCAGAAACAGGATTTTGCCCATGTCTGCCTTTCTGTAATGTTTTTGGCAATGCTCTTTTAACAATTCATTTAAAAATATTTTGTACTAGAAAAAAAGAGACTGTAATATAGGTTGGAATAAAATGCCCTGAGTGTCACAGTGAAGAGTGAGAACTCTATTTTATTGCAAGGGGAAGTCTTGAAGTATTTTGAGCAGAAAAAAAAAAATCAATGTAATTAAATTCCCCATGAGGGGGAAAAGCTCATTAGAATGTAAAGAATGAATCAGAAGTAGGTGAAGCAGAAGGTAATGATCCAAATTAGGAGAATGCTTCAAAAGCGCCAGTGATGAAGTTCTGAGAGAAGACAGGGTCACGGTTAATGGAGGATTGGGGAGGGAGGTTTCAGGAGAGTTTTAAAAAATGGCATTGGCAGGACTGATCCAATGTGGAGGGAGAGGAACATGTTAGAGAAGAACCCAAAGTTTGTAGATTGAATGACCAAGAGAATGGCGGAGCTCTTAAAATGATCTGGGTAGTGCAGAGAGCTAAGAAAATTTTGGACATGAGCTTCTGGTGCCTATAATCCCCTCTGTGAAACTAACCAGGAAAGACTCATTTCAGGAAGTAAGAACTATTTAATCTCCCAGTCTCTGGCAGAGACATTACTAAGTAGCTTCAGGACTGCATAAACGAATCTGCTCTTTGTAAACTATTCTAGCCAATAAAGCCACAGTTACAAGCTCTTTTCTACAGCAACACCTCAGGAAGATGTCATTCATGGAAAGCATCCCTTAGACACAACCAAGATGTCTTAGAACCTTCAAGTTAAAGGAGACAGTACATTATGCACAATTCCCAGAGTATCAGCTATCATTCAATAACAGAGTTTTTTTCCTTAAGAATTTCTAATGACTTCAGGAATGTTTACATTGTAATCATGTTGAGTGAAAAAGAAAAAAAAAAAGGCAGAGAAAAAAACAAAAACATCTACAACATATGCCCCAAATATAATATATATATAAGGGCTGTCCAGAAAAAAATCCAGCCACAAATGTCTCTATTTTCCATGTTATATGCCTGGATACTGTCCAGACAGCCCTTATAGATGTTCATAGATGTATCTACTACACACAGAAAAAACACTGGAAGGAAATGCACCAAAATGTTAACAGAGATCCTTCACTAAGTGAGTATTTATTGAGCACCTATAGTATGATAGGCATTGTGGTATCCATTTGGCATGGTAAGGAAATGGACCTACACAATACTCTCACACAGCTGACTGCTAGGGAACTAAGGTAAGCCAAGAACTTAAAGATACCCATGAGCAATCTTTCGAGTTGATTGGGTCTTTGCTCTCAACCATCATGTGATACTTTGTAGGATACAGTAAGATGCCCCAAATTACCAGCAAGAACGAGAGCAGAGCCAAGATTTGTATCACACAACGATACCAATTCTTTTAGTGGCTCACTATTATCAAGTGTTTCTGAAACATTCAGTTTAGTTCTCATTGAAATAATTCTATTTTGCATGTATATTTCATTGATTTACAGACTATATAATTAAGTTCTATCATTACAATAACAAATAGAACTGACACTGACCTGTTTGTGAATGAACACAAGTGAGTCTTGATGAGTATGAACCTACCTAGTGGGAGCACAAGGGCCTGAGCATAGAGAATAGCCCACTGGCCAATAGCGGTCAGCACTCTGTGGGCATTGGTCCACATCATCCACAGAAGCCACCAAGAAAATACATCAATCCAGTAAGTTAAGTAAATGGAAACTGATGAAGAGAACTTACATTATGTCATACTTCTGGTCGTGTAGCTTGAGATAACCATAATATTAGGCAGCCAGTTAAATCATATAGACCTAACTATCAGCTGACATCTTATTTTCATTCTTATTATTATATCTGCCACTAATCCACTATTTTGTGCTTGTTATAAGAATTGTGTCCCCACAAAATTCCTATGTTGAAGTCCTAACCCTCCAGTAGCTCAGAATTTAATTGTATTTGGAGATAGGGCCTTTAAAGAAGAAATTAAGGTAAAATAAGGTCATTAGGGTGGTCCTGATCCACTATGACTGGTGTCCTTATAAGAAGAGGAGATTAGGACTCAGACAATAAACACTGGCCAAGGGGCAACAATGTGAGAACAAAGCAAGAAGGTGACCACATGCACGGCAAGGAAAAGGGGCCTGAGAAGAAACCAACCATGCTGCATCTTGCTCTCAGACTTCCAGCCTCCAGACTGTGATAAAACACCTGCTCTTTAAACCACCCAGTGTGTGGCAATTTGGTATGGCAGCCCCAGCAAACCAACACAGTGCTTATCTCAATAACTGGCACATGGTCAGCACTGAGGTATTGATGAAATCAATGAGTGAATGAAGAATGTATATGTCCCCCGTCCTGCATTCTGTGTTTAAAAAAAATTTTTTTTGAATCTTTATGGGAAGATTTTTTAAAAAGAAAAATGTTTAATAAGTACAGATGTGTTCTATTACCTTCCAACACTGAGATTTTAAGATAAAAGAGTGGGCCTTCCCTTTCATTGATTTCTACCTCATGACCCTAGGGCTGGGGAAAGGAGTTCCTATAAATTCCAAATTAGGAACGCGTCAAGTGATTAGAGCTGAAATCCCAGCACTGTTAGAACAGAGCCAGTCCTCAACTGCTTCTAGAAAGCCGTTAGCTCCCTTGTGCTGGGCGACAATATCTCTCGGGGCTTCACTGAGGCCCCTGGTGCATACAGACAAGGCTAAGATGTGAAAAGGCCAAGAAAATTGACAAGCAGCCAAGAAAATCTCCCAGGCCTTTGATTGACAGATGGCATGTGAGGTCATGGGAACCAAAGCTGAACTTGCTCTCTCTTCTCCCTAAGGACAAAAATTAAGGTACCCAAGAAACCTGACATTCCCACCTGGATGTGCTGTTAGCAAAGTGACCTCAAAACTGGAATGGTAAATTACCTGGATTGTCAGCAATAGCACAGAATGCCAGAGCCCACCTGAACTTCCAGGGTTTGTGCCTCAGTTTTCCCATTTTGAAAGGAAGGAAGATGAGGCTCTGAAAGGGTGAAGGTCTACCCCTGCTCTTGTCATCGTCGTTTCTTAAGCTTTGCCACAGACACCAAAGACAAAGTTGAACACATCAGTCTTTCATATTGTTACTTTTTAAAGAGAATTTCTTCCCCAACATTCCTGGTAAGTGGCCACTACACTTCGCTCAAACACTTCTAGGAATAAGGAACTCGCTGTTTCCCGAGGCAGTGAGGCAATCTTTGCACAGATTCAGTTATAAATAATTCCTTTTACTGAGCCCCAATCTGCCTCTCTACATCTTCTACCCATTGGTTTTCATCATGTCTTATAGAGAGAGTATCATGCAGTCAATCTAACTCCTCCTCTCCATGGCGGGCTTCAGATATCTGAAAACAAAGACTTTTAATAGTATCTCATAGGTCATGGTTTTGATCTACTGACTCATCCTTGTCACTGTTGCCAACTGCCTTAAATCCTCATAGAGGCTAGTCAGTGAGACAGAAATATAATCTTCTGATACATGAACACTAGTCCCTTGCCCTGGAATTAAATTGTCTATGAATCACCCCTAAGTGGGTAGGGAACGTGGAATGGGTTTGCTTACCAATAAAGAGAAGAATAGCCTTTCCCTGTTTCTAGTAATCTTATCTGAAGTCCACAACGTCCCTGAATACCCGCTAGGCCTATTTCAAGAAGCTCAGCCTGAAGTCTTCCCTGGCCCCCTCCCTGTACATTGGTTGCTGGTTCCTTCCTGCCCCCTGCCATGCTCATCATCCCTGTCACTTCTGCCCCTACACCTCCAGTGGGTATTGGACAGGATGCACACAAGGACAATCCATGAAGCCTCAAGCATCTGCCAAACTTTCCAAGGGAGGCAGCCCCAACCAACTTTCCTGCTTTCTCTTGCTGTTCTTTGCCCATGCCAATACTGCTACTCTCATGCCAGTGGATTGCAATGGAGACCAATGCCTGTGCTGAGGCTCTTAGATGACAGGACCCATGAAAACTAACTACCCATGAGGTACTCCATTTTGAGGGAGTCTTGGCAAGTTGACCCAACCAAATCCTCTTTGTTAGGAAGCAAAATGAGTCAAATAAGCCAAAGAAGGCCACCAGACCTTAGCAGTTCTCTTAAACTGCTTGAGACTAGATGGGAAATGTGTACTGAAGAAATGGAAGCCGGGGTGACTGAGTGGTTGATGAAGGGACATTCCCACATTTCCTCGTAATAAACATGTACGTCTAATATGAAAACTCAACAGTGGAAGATTTTAAAATCTGTTTGTTCCTGCTTTTATTTCCCACAAAGTTGAAGGGCAAGATATTTATATTATGACTTTTCTTTGTTCTCATTGCTTTAGAAGCCTTCCTCTGTATTTAGGATGCTCTTAACAGGAATTTGATTTTACCTCATCTGGTAAATTAAACCTATGTAGACTGGAATTTTTATGTTAGACTGTGGATACTGGGGGCATATAAAAGGATTTAAAAATCTTTGGGGTGCAGGAAAGTCACAATGATTAGAGATGTGTAAAAAATGAAGTGACTTTACTGGGGGTTTCTTTAAGGAAGAAGATACTCCCCCCACCCCCATAATGCCATACAACCAGAGCTTCCCCTTTCCCTCTTCTGTTTTGTTCATTTTGGGATGTGACAGGGAGGGATGAGCCTAAAAAGTGGCAAGAAAAGAGTAGGTCCCAGCTCATCCCAAATTCTAGAAGCTTCTACCTTGCCAAAAATAAACACCTTGCTTTCCATTTCTGCACATAAGATTCATGTGAGATGTAGTCAAGTGGAATCAGGTTTAAACAAAAAAGTCATCAACAAATTTATTCAGCCACTGTTCAAGTTGTCAAAGATGTACACTGGAGATATAGAGATAAGCAGAGCATACGTGTTTCTTGCCTTCATGGAGTTTATAATCAAATGATCCTTGCTGCTCCTTCAATTGAGTTTGCAAGTAGAAATCTTTACAAACTATAGTAGTGAGAGAATAAAACAATCAATCATGTCCTAAACACCTTGCTATAAACTGAATGTTTTTTGTCCCAAAATTCATGTATGGAAATTCTAACCCCTAGTGTAATGGCATTTGGAGATGAGATCTCTAGGGGGTAATTACGTCACAAGGATGGAGCTCTCATGATAGATCAGTGCCTTTGTAAGAAAGGACATGAGAAAACTTGCTTTTTCTCCCTGCTCTGCACCATGTGAGGATCCAACAAAAAGACAGCCATCTGTAAACCAGCAAGCAGGCCTGCATGAAGAACTGAATTGGCCAACACCTTGAGCTAAGGCTTCCCAGCTTCTAGAAATGTGAGAAATAAATGTCTGTTGTTGAAGCTACCCAGTCTACGGCATGAACAAGACATATCTATGAGGTGTGATAAAATAATATGGTGAATGTTTAAATTTTTAAAATTATTACAGTACAAGACACATTGCTATTAATCCTCCCCAAAATACTCTCTCTTGCTTCAAACACAATTATCCCATTGGTCTTTCCACTTTCTGAAACAGTTCTGGAGTTTCTCTTTTGTGAGTGTCTTTAGTTGCACTGTCATAGCTGCCTTGACATCCTGAATCAGTTCAGGTCACAGATCCCTGAGGCATAGCAATTTCTGTCAAATAAAAACATTACGGTGTATCCTCATCTACCATATTCACCAGATCTGGCACGATGTGACTTCTGGCTCTTCCCCCAAAGTCAAAATGAGCATGAAAGGTAAACATTTTGAATCAATTCTAGACATTGAGGCCGCCACAGCAGTGCAACTAAAGATACTCACAAAAGAGGACTTCCAAGAACTGCTTCAGAAAGTGGCAAGAATGATGGTATAAGTGTTTTTGAAGCAACGGGGAGTACTGTAAGGGAGATTAATGGCAATGTGTCTTTTAATGTAATAAATTTTTTCTTTAAACATTCACCGTATTTTTTTATCAAGTCTTGTACATTTGCTTTGCCATGAGCACACACCACTGGGGTGGGGGTTGTAAAAATGATACATAAAATGTGGCCTCTGTCCATGAGAGCTCAAGCATCTAACTGAGAAAATAAGATACACATGTGAAACTGTTAGCCAACAGAGAAGTTCAGAATAAAGTGCTAGATTGAATGGTGAAGGCGGTTAATAACTAGAAAATGCACACAAAAAATGTTAAGTATATGATCTTGGCAACAGATTTTGAGGGAATTTAAGGAAGAGCACTCTAGAGGAGAGAGATCACAAATGCCTTTATCAAGAAATGGTGCCAGGGGAAGCCGGGATGGCTCAGTGGGTTGGGCGCTCACTTTGCAGCGCCGGGGACTGAGGATCAAATCCCGGCCCCCGCCCGTGCGGACCCATATGCTGAACTGGGGACTTCCCCCAGTTCAGTTCTCTCTCTGTCTCTGTGTGTCTCTCTCTCTGTCAAAAAATTAATAAAATAAATAAATAAAACTTAAAAAAAAAAAAAGGAACTGCCAGTTTTACAAAGTGGTCGTACCGTAGTATGGCCTCACCAGCAATATGTGAAAATTCCTATCACTCCACATCCTTGTCAGCATTTATTGTGGTATTATCAGTCTTTAAAAAAAAAAAAGAAAGAAAGAAAGAAAGTGGTGCCAGAGTGAAGTCTTAAAGGCTGGGCAGGAGGAGGTGGGCATTCTGGGCAGGAGTAAAGACCCAGCAGCAAAAAATGAACCCAACACTCACTGGGGAGGGATAATGAAGGAGAACCAAATAAATAACCACAAATTGTGAATGTTATAAAACAAAGCCAAACAATTCAGATCACACCTAACAAACAAAATTATAATAGAAATACCATGTCTGCTCCCCAAACACATGCACATTCTAACACATTCTTGGAAAGAGTGCTGTAATGTTGATTTACATCTGACAGTCCAAGTTAAAAAAAAAAAAATGAAAGAGCTGCCAAATCTGCCTATATAAATCCCAGTGATTTCACATGTTCTTATCCTATGAACTGAAGGCAGAAAAAGAGATTTAAGCCTTTGAGACAGCAGACAATAGAAGGGTACCCTACTGAAGCTTTTCAGAGGAGCCACTAGAATTACATTTATCATGTTCAAGACTGACATTAATTCTACTGTGCAGATACTCTTCAGCATTCAGATGCACAATGGTAAATAACTCTCATAGGTGAATTTAGTGGGTTAGGCAGAGATGCATTGAGTTGTACAGAGAGACCATAGAACTGCAATATTACACAGAATCATAGAGCGCCTTCTGTACACAGCCAGATGACTGGCAGCAGCCGCCTCCAAAATCTTTGTTAAAAATGATTCTCTTTTTCCTTGTGGTATTAAACCCTTGCACTGCAAATGCCTTGAGCAACTGACCAGAACCAAAACTGTTACTGAAATAAGAGAAGTCTGGGCCATGCTTTTGGTAATCCAGACTGGTCCCTAAAAAAGAGAAGTAATTCGTTGTCTCAGTGAGATTACAAATAGACATCCCTGTCAGATGAAAACATCACCACTGCTGCTTCCTTGCTCCCATAAAGAATGCTCTATTATCAACAAGGTAAGTAATAACAAGTGTTGGAGAGGCTGAGGAATAGAAGAAGCCCCCATACACTTGCTGGGGGAAGCGTAAACTGGTACAGCCACTATGGAAAACAATGTGGAGGGTCTTCAAAAAATTAAGAATAGAATTACTATACGACCCAGAAATCCCTCTTCTGGATGTCTACCTCAAAAATCTGAAAGCACTTGTCCACAAAGATATATGTATCCTAGTGTTCATTGCAGCATTTTTCACAGTGGCCAAGACATGAAAACAACCAGAGTATCCTTCAATAGGTGATACACATATGCAAGAGAATATTACTCAGAAGAAAAGACAAAATACTGCCATTTGCAACAACATGAATGAATCTTGAGATTATCATGCTAAAATAAGGCAGAAAGGAAAAGTGGAGAACCATATGATTTCACTCCTATGTGGAATATAAAACTGAAAGCAACAAACAAACAAAAACTCATAGACACAGACAAGAGTTTAGAGGTTACCAGAGGGTAAGAGGGGAGGGGAATGGTAGAAAAGGGTAAATATATGGTGACTGAAGGAGAACTGACTCTGGGTGATGAACACACAATGCAATATGATATATTATAGAATTATACATTTGAAGCCTATATAATTTGATTAACTAATGTCACCTCAATAAATATAATAAATTTAATAAAAAATAAAAACAAAGAACACCAGCCTTCTTGACCTCACTAGAGAGCCCCCCAAGTATTAGCTAACAAGTTACTTACCGCTCTGATCAAAAACCAGCTGAGATGTAAGAATTCAGGGCCCACGAATCTCTGGGACAGAGCCAGAAATCTGCATTGCTAACAAGCATCCCAAAGTCGTAGTTCCCTAATTTAGTTGATTACCAGAAGCATCTGGGAGCAATTTCCAAGTATGGCTTCTGAAAACACACCAGGACCTCTTGAATGGAATCTCCAATAGTTTGTAAATTGTGATTGAAGTCATGGATCATCATTATGCTGTTCAGAGTTGTTTACATCAAGATGAAAGCGAGAGAGTCCACTTGGTGTAGGTGTTACTTCTCTCTAATTACTTATTTCCTTTTACAAGAAGAGTTAGGTTACCTATTGTGTTTCCATTCTTGCCTTGGGCACCAGAAAACTGAAAGCTGACAGTAACTCTTCCTGGCTTAGATTTCTAGGTATAATTGTTTCTCTTTCTATTACTAGGTTCTTTAAATATTCTTTAAAAATGTAACTTTGAATTAAGTCACCTAGAAATAGTCAGAGCATAATTGGGCTGACCAGATGTGCCATTTTAAATGAGACAAAAAATAACGGTACTGTCCCATTTCAAATGGTACATATGGTCAGGCTAGTCTCACTGGGCTACATTCAAGTTGTCAGTAGGCTGAGCATACGTACCATTTGAAACAGGACAACACTGTTGTTTTCTGTCCTATTTAAAATGCTACATCTGATCAGCCTATGCATAAGTTACAAATTAGTGAAAAATAAATAATTTCAATTCAAAGCATTACCTTAAATTTCACTGTCACCTTTGCTATTCAGCTTGTAAATATGAATGAATCTTACATTTTACAATTATACCAATGATAGGGCTTCCATCAATCTGACTCATTGAACAAATGACAGGGAGAGAAGGTTCCAGAAGAACTGTCTACTTAACTGAGTGAAGGAACCAAGGTCCTGTTCAGTTTCTCCAGAAGCTCAGTGGTTTCTTCTGGACCCAATTATTTGCTAGCTAAGGAGCAGCTATGGTGTAGCAAAAAACAAGGCATGAACCTACAGTCAGAAGAACTGGGGTTCTCAACTTGTATGGCATTTCGTAAATCATTGCCTCTGAAGATCTAGCTTCCTCGTTTGTGAAATGGGGTTAACAACCTTGACCTTACCTGCCTCTTGAAGTTATTGTGAAAGTTCTTTGTAAAATGAAATGTTTTATAAGATGCAAATTATTTAAGAACTAATGGAATAGCTTAGAAATGTTAAATAAAGTATACTCAAATGTAATAACTGATTCTTCATCAAAGAAGGCTGTCTTGTTCCTAGGAAAGGGTGGTAGGTCTTAAAAAGAAATCTCAAGTATTCTAAATGTGCTCCTAAAACAAATGGAACTTGTAAGAGAAGAGTGGGCAGGGTAAGGTTCCAGGCTGGGAGGATGGCCTCTGAATGTCAAGGTGTTTAGGTTCACATTGACTTTGCACTGATCAGACAATGCTTAGAGCATCATATTCAATCCTGCAGCTCATGTAGGAAGACTTCATCACCTCAACTGTGTCCAAAGGAAACAGAGCAGAGTCATAAGGGGCTTGGCAACCATGTCCCATTAATTATAGTTCAAGGAATTTGGCACATATACACTGAAGCTTAAGGGACATATCTTCAAATGTTTAGAGAGAAATAGGATTGTTGTGTAAAAGATGGAATAGTTTGTTTCCATGTGGATGCCCCAAAGTGTGAAGGTTGCTGGAGATAAGATGTCAATTCAGGGAAAGACAAATTTCAGAACCAAGTACATTAACAAGTGAAATTGTGACGCCTACAATATCAATTTTCAGACGTTTCCAAAGGGATTCTCGCACTTCCTTGGTAAGAAGTCGCAGTAGATAATCTTTGACACATTCTGGCCATAAGATGTTCTAAGCCAGTCCCTTCATCATTGGGAAACACGAAGTTTCTCATTCTTGGAGACAAATTAAAAGCTTTCTGCTAAAGAATCTGAACTTGACTTTGGGTTGCATAGGTTGGGAGTTATCACTGACAAAGCCTTGACTTTGGGCCTCCAAGTCCATGCCATACTAAAATTGGTGCTTTTCAGCATCTTCTCTATTTACTACTTCACGTGGATTGCTGGGCTTTTCAGATCAAAGCTGGATGTGGTGCCATTCCCCCCCCAGGCCACCTCCCTTGGCACCGAGCCAGAAAGCCACTGCTGCCAGTTGTGTTTTCAGTTAGTAAAGAAAGATCAGAAATGGCTGCTACTTTAACAGATTGAAAAGTCTGGTCTGCAAATAAATATCTTGGGGGAATTAGAGAAGATTTGGAGAACAACAGTCAATCTCAATATAATTAAAAATAAGCTCTCACTTGCTACTAATTTCCTCCTTGTTTCTTTGCTAACAGAAATCTTTGTTTGAACAAAGAGGTAAAAGGCACAGTTCAAAGCTGTTTACACTGTGCAAATGAGAGCGCTAATTGTAGGGAGCCTGCATGTTAATGAGAAAGAGGTTATTTATCAGTGTGAAATTCTGAGAGTGCTATAAATTGCAGGTGATATTTCAGGAAACATTCATTTCCTAATGATTCCTTTCCACCTCCAACAGCAGCCCCAAACCCAAGTGCAGTATGTTGTAATGAAATAAGACTTGGTCTGGAAGCCAAGAGATCTGGTTGTGGTCGCAATGTGTGCCTTGGAAGGAGCTCTGAGTTTCAAGCTCTGTATCTGTGAAAATCAGGTCTCTATCTCTAAGTTTCCTTCCATGGTATAAGAAGCACCAGGAGGGTACCCAGTGCTTTTACTGAGAAATAAGTTACTCTTTTCTGGGATAATCTTCGTTGTTATGAAACCAACATACAAAAATATATTCTTGGAAAGGGCCTGCCTTCCAAGCTCCTGGGTTTTCCCCAGCCCTAGCTACTAGTTCTGCCCAGCTCTTTCGGAGAAACTCATTGAAAATCCCTGGATGCAAGTCTCCTAGCACCACAACGTCACGTGCCTCCCAGAGATCTCTGAAGAGGCTCCTTGACATCCCCATGTTTCAGTCACTTGGCAAGTACTGTCTGAGCACTCACTGTGGGCAAGGCACCATGCTAAACACTAGGAACACAGAATTCTGCAAGCCAAGCACGGGCCATGCCAGTGTGGAACTGCCTAATGGGAAAGTCAGATATGAAGCAAGCAATTATCCAAAGTAAAACGTGTTGTGTGCTTCAGCATTGTTGCCTTCCTGGTCACTCCAGACAGAATGGGTTCTCCTTTCTTTGGGTCTCACTCGCCCTCCACAGCCTTCTATCAATTGTAGCACTGGTAACACCTCACTGCCCTTGGTAAGTGTTTACTGGTTCCCCTTGCCAGACTGAGAGTACTGCCTCTGAAGAAGCAGCCTCTCGGATTCCCCACACACCGCCCCCCTCCCCCCCCACTGGGTGGGCAAAAGAAATCTACCCCAACATGCCCAGTCATGACCCACTTGGGCAGCCTGCTCCTTTAGACCTGACCCAATGACTATTTCACCACAAAACTTTGGGTAAAAAGGAATTGAAAAGTCTTGCTTCAGATCAACAAGCCTCCCCTGCCATGCAAGTAAGGGCAAGTCTGTAACACAAACTGCCACACCCATGACCTTGGATGGGAAGCCAGGCCTGCCTCTGACCTCTGCCTTCCCTCTGGATGGCACCTCTGGATTGGTGGCCCACCGAGTCCAGCCTCCCAGCAGGGCCAAGTCAGTTCTGGAGGATCGAGGATGGGCACTTAATGAAGGTTTGATGAATGAATGAGTGAATGAATGAATGATTCATCTCTCCAAAAGGAGGGCCTTTTTATTTCAGAAATCTTAGAAGCAACATTTCACATGAATCGCAATTTGTTCTGGGTATACAGATACATAGGAGCACTGGTTACAGTAAATACCAAGGTAGAGCCCTACGCACAGACAAGAGCGTCATATATTCCACAGAAATCTCCACAACAATCCTGTGGGGCAGGAATTGCCTTGGTGCAACACATTCTTCCCTGCTCTCAGCTGCCTCCCTGGGCTGCTTTCCTCACTCCCCAGCCCTTTTGCCTCCTCAGTTCATTCTTCAGATCTGATCTGAGCTCAAAGGTCAGTTGGCCTAGAAAGCCTTTATGAAGGAGGACCTGAGGGAGTAGAATGCCCATGTTCTTCCTGCAATAGCACAGCTGCCTGTCCACTCATCGTAAAGGAATGCAGAGAATGAAAAAGAGACTGCAACATAAGGCTTACACCCAGGGTCACGGTTACCGAAAGCGGAAAGGCAAGATCCCCGGTGGACTCAGAATTAGTTAGTAGCAAACCATCAGGTTAACAGGAATAAGAAAGGACAGGGAAGTCACCAGGCAGGGCTCCAGGCCTCACTTCTGCAAGATAAGGAGCTGAACTGACAACCAGTTGTCTGTGACAACACAGGGAACTTTCTAGGGGGTGCAAGGAAGTCAGCTAGCTTGCTTGCTGTGTAGCCAGAAGAAAAGGGTTCTCTTGTTCCCCTCCCACTGGGGTAGAGAACAATGCACACTACAAATGATCTCCCCACCAGAAGTCACACAAAGGGTCGGTCTCAGAGAAATATCTTTCCACTTAGTTCACTTCTGAAGGGACCTATACTCACAAACGCATCTGAGTATGAAGCAAATAAGAAAGCTATTCCAAAGAGGTAGGGACTTAAAATCTACGTCAGTAGCCTACGCAGTGGTGGAGAAAGGAATGAAACTCTCCCCCCAGTTTTCACTATGATGGGAAAGTTCCTTTCCCAAAAAACGTTTGTTAAAAAGAAACAACTGAGATGCCACTATAGCTCGCTCAGTGGTTGATTGCTTGCCTCGCAATCATGAGGTCTGGGGTTCAATTCCTGGCCCTGGTCCATGCAACCCCCTATGTTGAACTGTGGCGCAACTGGTCACCACCAGGATGGCTCAGGAGCAAAGGTTCTCACCTCCCAGTGGGAGATCCCTGGTTCAGTGCCTGCCCCGAGCAGCCCCACATCCACCTGTGTGGAATGAAACCACGTCACAACTAATGGTGACAACTATGGAGACTGCTCTGGGCCCTTCCCCCTTCTCTCTCTCTCTCTCTCTCTTTCTCTCAAACAATAAAATAAATCTTTTTAAGAAAAGAAAAAAACGACATATTCTTCGTAACAAATTTAGCGAGACTCGGGCAGTAGGAAATAGGAAGAATTTTGTTACTACCCCCTACCACACACACCTTTCCTAGGATAAAAAGAAGTACTTCCTATGCAGTAACTGATGTAGCAAACTTGGGGGTGCTATCTTCCAAAACTAGGATGCCCCCATTAGACAACTCAGTTTCATCATCCCATGGTGGAAAGATCAAGGTCTCTGCAGGTGACTGGGCTTAGAAGGGAATCACTTTCAAGTCATATAATTAGAAGCAAATTAGCTAAACTTATTGAACCTCAGTTACTTCATCTGTGAAATGGAATAAAAGTATCTATTGAACAGGGTGGTTGTGGGACTCAAAAGATACAACTCGTGTGAAGCAGCTGGCACAGTGCCTATGAAGCAGTAACGCTTCACAAAAGCTTCTGCGTCCTTCCTCTCTATCTGTAGATGTACTCAAAAACAAAGAAGTCAGAAACCCGGAGGACTTCCTTTTTAGGCAAAGGAAACTAAAAAATGTGGGAAGGCATTTCTTCTTCCAATTCAAGATTATAAGTATTCAGTACCTTTTTGACCAACCAAAAGCAGGGTAGGGTCCCTTCTAGGAGCCCCTACTACACCTTTACAGGCTACCCAATCATAGCACTTAAGCCTCTAGTTGAAATGTTATGACACCTGCTTGTCTCCATCATCTACTCTACTGGATTATAAAGTTTGGAATGTGATCAGGAACAGTGTATATGAGAGTGTATCTTCTTCACAGATGTTTATTCAGTCCTAGGCACAGGGTCTATCAGGGGTGGCGAACCTTTTGGCGATTGAGTGCCAAAGTTTATGAAATAAGAGTATACTCGCTCGACTCGCGTGCCAACCCATCGAGTGAGATAGAGGTATCGATTATTTTTATGTCTGTAAGAGCATAAACAATAATTTTTTTAATGGTATTCACAGCTCCGCGTGCCGAAATAATTGCTCTGCGTGCCACTTTGGGCACGCGTGCCATAGGTTCGCCACCCCCGGCCTAGATATTTGTTTAACTAATCAATAAACATTTTTAAAATGTATTATTATTATTACTATTTAGGAGAAATATGCAGTGTAAAAACACCCTACAATAAAAATCTGGATAAAAACCTGAAATAACATCAATAATAAGATTAGTCAATGGAAGGCAGGAATAAAAGATGACTTTAGGGACTGTGAAATTCCTTGACTTCAGGAGCGGAGACTCAAAAGATGTTGTTTTGGGGATGACGGATGGCTCAGTATGTTAAGCACTCACTTGCAGTCCTGGTGTCCGAAGATCCAATCCCGGCCCAGGCCCGTGCAGACCCTTATGCTGAACTGGGGTGAGCTTCCCATGTGGGAGGCCCCAGGTTCAGCCCCTGGCTCGAGGGGGTGTGCCTTCCATGCAGGAGGCTCCCTGCCCAGTTCCTGCCCTGCACGGCCCCGCCCACCTGTGTGGAATGAAACTGTTGAAAACTCATGACATACAGCTTTGGAGACTGCTCTGGGCCCTTCCCTATCTCTGTCTCTGTCTGTCAAAAACAATAAATAAATAAATAAATAAATCTTAAAATTAGACAAAATAGTTTAGAAAATACTTTTGAATTACAAATGTAATGATTTGTAGAATTTGAAGTTGACTATATATTTCCCAAGACAATGGAGAAATTAAAGGAAAGGAATAATATACCAGTTATAGAAAATGGCCCACTTAAAAAGGTAAGAAAAATGTATAAAAAAGAAAGTTAATAAAACCAGATGACCAACACATATATAAAATATTTCTGCTAAAAAAAAAAAAAGCAAAACAAGATCTCAACACTCTATTCAAAGATACTCAGATTGGGTCAAATAACAAAATTTTACTAGTATTCATTGTTTACCAATACACCTTAAAACAAATAAACACAAAAATATGAACAGTAGGGGAAGGAAAGCTATGTAAATGCACACAAAGATAATGCATGACTACAATATTAGTATCAGATAATGTTGAATACCAGGCAAATGCAAGAGAGACCATCGTTTACAGTGATCTCGGGCTTCCCAGCCTCTAGAACTGTACGAAATAAATGTCTGTTGTTTACAAGCCACCTAGTCTATGGTATTTCGTTATACTAGCCTTAATGGACTAAGACTCTCAATAGCTATAAATATCTTTTCAATATTAATTAACAATAAAAAAACTATTAAGGAAATATTTTGGCTTTTTTTTTGTAACTAAGTCTTTGAAATACAGGGTGCATATTTCACGAACATCACATCTCAATTTGGAGCAGCCACATTTCACATCCTCAATAGCCACCTGTGGCTAGAGGTTACCATATTGGACAACAGAGTCCTAAACTACAACTTAAGTTTATACTCTAGAAAACGCCATAAGTCAAATGTATCAAGATTCGGAAACAACACATGTGAAATGGCTTCTCTAAAGCAGCATACCGAAGGTCTGGTTCATAGGAAAACGCAGACCCTCTCCCCTGGGGAAAGAAAGTCCCCTGCGAGGTGGTGTGATGTCAGGCACTGCCACCACACTGCACCGTGCCAGCAGAGATACGCATGTGGTGCAACTGGCAACTCTGCAGTCCCAGTTGCAGGGACGAGAAGGCAGGCTGCCCTGGACAAAATGCAACTTCTATATAAAATGCCTCGATGCAAAGAAAACTCCACCTCACTCACTCCTGTAGTGTAATAAATTACAAGTTAGTCAGTCACAAAGCAACTTTTTTGCAGACAGTTTATGTATTAAACCATCATCATCTAATAAGGCATTTGTTTAAATTTCCTCATCAGACCATATACTCAATTTGACAGGACAGAACATTCTATGGCAAGTAGAGTTTGCAGTGTTTTTCTGTCGTTAAATTTAATCTTAACATAATCATATGTCGTTGTACTGAAGGAAAGGGACAAGAAATCAGTAAGTTTTGCTGGCAGGACCAGAGCACTCGAAATCACCTCATTATAATTATATGACAGAAATATGAATCATTATTAATATAAACCTGTTTTACGTATATATAAACTGAGGTTTCCAAATTAGAGGGGAGAAAGTATTTCTTAGCTCATTAGCACAAGTTAACAGAATAGTCATTAATTGGGTTGTTTGTTTGTTTGTTTGTTTGTTTCCCTGCCAGTGGTCAAACAAAAGCTTTGGTAACCAAAGAGAGTAGGGAAGAGTAGAAACCTTTATCTGGATGCTCTATTAGTGTGCTAAAAACACCTGTTTTCTCTCTGTCATCATTTCTGTCACCTATTATTGGAGTGCCTAGACATTTTGACAAGGGTGTTATTTCTCTATGAAACCTTACAAAAGAGAGGAAGAATATTTCCAAAAATATGATGAAAACATCCAAGGTCATTATGTTCCTCATTTCTTTGTACTGAATCTATATCTTTTTGGTATTTTGGTATTTTTTGTACACACACACACGCACACAAAATTCAATGTAGGAGAAATTCAAAAGTGCTCCTCTCCTGAAAAGATAAAATATTTTAAAATGATATCTTTCCCCAAGTGACTTGGTTTAAGAAAAACAGAGTCAAATGTTAATTTAGTGTAGGAACATCAATCATACAAGTCCTCTTTAATAAAAATTATGTATGACAAATGCAGCACCTGCATTTCAAAAGAAAGACTAGTCAGAACAGAATAGCCACCATCTATTAAAACACCTATCACTACATTCAGAGATTGTCTCATTAATATCTATACTTGGGAGGGGGCGGAATTTGCACTATACACACGTACACACACACACACACACATTTTTTAATGCTAAATATTTTCTTTTTTCTTTTATTTTTTATTGTTAAATTTATTGGTGTGACATTGGTCAGAAATATAGTTTCCAGGTGTACAACTCTACATTATAGCACATAATGCAATGCATAGATGACATACACAATTCTTAATAGATGCCTTTTGAAAGGTCCTGTTGACTAAGGTCTGAGCAAAGAAGTAGTGAAGGCTTGCTACTCAGAGTAATTTATGAGAATAGACAGACATGAGGGTTCAGAACTAGCAATCTGCAGGAAAACCATGCCAAAAGGGACAATGCTTACTATTAAATGGAATTGCTTATCATTAACTTTTTAGGGCCAAGCACATCCAAAGTTAAATTTGAGTGGGTTGCCAAAGTAGTATAAGTGGAAATGCAGAGAAGTGAGCAGCTAACAAAACAGAATGAAGTCAGATAAGATCAAGAACCAAGTGAGTTAATAACGGCTAGTATGGGGGGAATCTGGGATGGCTCAGCAGACTGGGCATTTGCTTTGCAGCCCTGAGGATCAAGGATCAAATCCCAGCCCCAGCCTGTGCAGACCAATATGATGAACTGGGATATGCTTCCCATGCAGGAGGCCCCCAGTTCGGTTCTTGTCCCCTAGCTGGGCCACTGGCTCCAGGGGGCGCACCTCCCATGCAGGAGGCCCCCAGCCCAGTTCACGCCCTGCATGGACCCTGCCCACCTGTGGAACACAACTATGTTGAAAACTGATGACGTACTGCTATGGAGACTGCTCTGGGTCCTCCCCCTTCTCTCTGTCTCTCTCTGCCTCTGTTTCTCTCTGTCTTTGTCAAAAACAATAAAATAAATTTTTAAGGAAAAAGGATTAATAATGGCTAGTATGAGAACTAATCCAGTAAGCACAGCCAGTCTCCCACTGTGTCCTTCAGGCATGGCTGGCTTGTCACTGTGTTGGACTGAGGACATGTCTTTGAGAGCAGCATTTTCCAAACTTTACTGTGCATAGGTGGCCCTGGGAATCAGATTAAAATGCAGAATCTATTCTTTCTGATTCAGGAGGTCTAGGGTCAGGTGGAGACTGATTTCTAACAAGCTTCCAGGTGGTGTTGATGCTGCTGGTCTAAGGGCCACATTGTTAGTAGCAAGAAAGAGGGTGGAATCTTGTCATAAGTCAGTAATGGTTGTGATACTGACACTGTTTGCTGACATCATTCTTCTACATAACCCTAATAGCTTTAAAAAAAAAAAAGTACACTTTTTAATCAATGTTCTTTAGGAATCATACATAGGTAAAGAATCGGCTAAGGCTACACTTGGACAAGTGCCAGGATCCCTGGCAGGCAAGAAATACTGTGTGTCCTCCAGGAGATCATGATCTATAGAAAAAGTCCAAGGATGTCTTTGAACTCTTTCCTGTTTCAGGAGTGACCTAGGGTATAGTTAGTGATACAAAAATCGCCAAAGTCAAAGCCTGCATGAATCTTAAAAATAGCATGAGAGATTCTACTCTTTAAAGTGGCTTGGCTCTGAATTTCTGCTTACGTAACAAAAACTCCAAGAAGAAAGTAGAATAACAAAAAAAGAAAAAAGAAATCCAGGAGCACTGGTAGTCAGAGAGCCTGAGTTAAAACTCCCCAATCTAACACAAAAATCAAGCCCAAGTTTGTAGAACTGAAACCTTTTACTGTCAATGTTAAAACACATACACACATGCACACAAAACTGATGATGCTAAAGTTGCCTTGTAACATAAAAGACCTCAGGGAAGAATATGGGGGTTCTAGTCACCCCTTGTCAAGAAATCATCAAATAATGATATCTCTTTTATTTTAGCATTTTTTGATCCAAACACAATAAGTGTTCTCTATAAGCATTACTTTATTTAATTCTCACAACAAATCCATATAGTAGGTACCACTATTAACCCCATTTTACCGTTTCAGAGGCATTATGTGACCCGCCTGAAGGCATTCAGCTGGTAAGAAATAAAGTAGGATTCCAAACAAAGGCTGGTTAGAATGTTTTCATAATAAAAATATTTTATAAAATTAAAAGACAATTTAATTCTAAAAGCAAAATACAATTTAAAATGATCATAATCATATCTACACAACCTACTTTATAAGGTGTTTATGAAGTTCCATTGAAATGATTAGAAATCTGAAAGTGCTTGCAAAATATCTGTAGCAAAACAAGAAAGAAATAGAGAGACAGAAAGAAGCTGGCAAACAAAGGTACTCTGTAAACTATAGAGGATGAGTTTATTTGTTGATGTGATTTATCATTATTAGGTCTCAAGATTGTGGAGCCAAGTCAAGGCTGCAAACATAAATCAATGTTTCTTCCAGCTTCAAGAGATAAAAAGACCTCTTTGAACTCTAAATTTCAACTTCTCTTGGCCTTGGTATTACCCTTGGTAATTTATATAAATGAAGCCTAATTGTGAGGAAGATTATTTCTCTTTCCCCAAGGAAATACCAATGGAATTCTCTCTCTCTCTCTCTCTCTCTCTCTCTCTCTCTCTCTCTCTCTCTCTCTCTCTCACACACACACACACACACAATTAGAGCTAAGACTTAAATTCCTCTTCTTATGAAAACAAAAAATGGAGAATGATAAGCCCAAGGTCTAACAGACAACAGAGAAACAAAAGAGTCGAGTCAATATTTTAATCATCATGTTACTCTATACTGCTTCTTCTTTGATGAGAAACTGGAAGCAGGATGGACTATATCTTCCTCCTTGGAAATACATGTTTTTCATTCATTCACAAATAAACACATGTTAATCAGAGCTAGACACTGTGTGAGTGCTAGGATCACTGAAGATAAGTGAGACATAACCTATTAATATACCCAGAGTCCATGACATTCTCTGCACCAGACACTGTCTTAGCCACTTTGGGAATACAAAAAATAATTCAGACTGAGTTCTTACCCTCAAGGAGCTACTTTCTAGTGGGGAAAGCAGACATGTGAACAACTAAATTTAAATTGACATATGAGGGTCATCAAGAAATTTGTGGAATGAAGGGGAAGGAGGGTAAAATAAATGACATTATTTTTCCTTTTCAATATATTCACCCTTAACCCTAATATACTTTTCATATATTTCAAGAAGTTTATTTATATCCTCAAAAAATGCTTTGTTTTTTGCCTTTATATTGCAGCTTTAATATTTTTGTCGCCTATAAATTTCCTCCCTCAAAGCTATTTGTTCATATTTGATTATTATTTGGGAACAAATAGTAATCAGACAGAGTCATGGCTGGGCTGTAGAGAGGGTGGTTTAAGGTTTGGAAGCCACAGTCGTGAAGAGTAGCCAATGCAACATTGCCCTTGTGCACGGGCATGTTGTCGTGCAAAAGCAGCAGTGCTTTGGTCCATTTCTCCCTTCTTTTCTCCTTCACAGATTCTTTTAACTGTTTCAGCAGACTGGAACAGTATTCTCCAGTTATTGTGACACCGTTATCCTTGTAATCAATCAGAAGGATGCCCTCTATATCCCCAAACAGTTGCCATGATTTTTTCAGCCAATTGCATTACCCTGAACTTCTTAGGGGGTGTTGTGCCCTTTTCATGCCACTGCATAGACTCCTGCTTTGACTCAGCAGTTGAACTCAGGTTTTATTTCCAGTGACAATCCGTTTAAAACTTCATCTTTGTTGTCTACACAGAGTTCCAAAAAACTGTTGTGAACACTCAATGTGCTGTTGTTTTTGAATCAGCATGAGCATTCTCAGCGCCCATCTTGTGCTGACTTTTGACATCCTTAGATGCTGATGGAGAATATTCAAAATGGTTGTAGGTGATACTCCAACCATTTCTACAAGCTTCTTCTTATTGGCATCTTCCATGACAAGCTTTTAATTTTTTTTGTTTGGCAATATCTGAGGAAGTGACCTGAACAGGGCATCCAGGATGGAAGTCATCTTCAATCAACTCTCTGCCTTGCTTGAAATGTTATGCCACTTGTAAAAAATGGAGGATTTCCCAGGGAACAGTCCCCATAAACCATTATACATCTCTTTCAAAATGGTTAGAGGTGTTTTCCTTTGTTTTGTGAGGGACTTAATGATTACACGAAATTCAATTTCATCCATACTTGGGGTTTTCTTCACATGATTCTTTGGCAATATCTGAAAGAACACAGATGCAAGTAGGATAAAATTTAGCACATATACTAATAACTCACACAATCAAACTGCGCTAGTTCTGCCACCTCTCCAATAACCCACCCCCCACCCTCCACTCCATGAATATCATGACCACCCTTCATAGAGATGTACCAGTATGATCCTGAAGAATGGATGAAATTTTGATAGGAAAGAACAAGAGCAAAGGGATGAATTATAGAGGGTTTTTGTATGCCATTCTAATGAGCTTAGAATTTATCTTATAAGCAATAGAGAATCACTAAAATTTATTGCACATGGTAATGCAATAACGAACCTAAGGCTTGGGAATGATGCTTTGGAGAAAAGAGAGAGAAAAACCAACTAGGGAGGAGGTAAATATAGTGTACAGATGTGCAGCCCTGGTGAAGAAATAGGGCCTAGACCTGGAAATGTTTGATTGGGAGGCAAGTATGAGAACTCAAAGAAAATCAAGATTTGGGCTTTTTCTTGGGGAAAACAGCAATTCTACAACTATGACAGATTTAAGGAAAAAGACAATAGGCTTTGTGGATGATGTGACTATGGTAGAGATTCCTGAAAATAGTGAACTGGTGACTGGAAGAGATTTTACATATATTACAAAATTGAGCATCCTACCAGCAAAGTACATTTTCTTGGATAGATTATTTTAAAGCATAGTCTGAGTAGTTTCAGGTGCAGGGGCCTTAAGCATTATACTATAACTAGGTTGTTATTCTGGTGTTATTAATCATTTTTATTATTTAATTTCTTCCACATTTAAAAAAGCACACATGCAGCCATTTCTTCAAAGTAGAAGTAAGTCTCCCATTCACCCTTGGGAGCCCTCTAAGACCTTTTGGGGCATTGTTTTTGATTTGTTGAAATCTCTGCTCTGAATTAGACTACTTTCCTAAAAACAACAAGAAATCCAGAGGAAAGTTCTCATTCCCCCTCCCCTGCTTATCTACCCACATCCATAGCTCCAAAGCCTACCTTAAAGAGTTTAACAAAGGAAATTCTAGGTTCTAGTACATAATTCTAGATCTTGCTTGATGGGGTTGCAGAACTTGAATGTTGTTGGCACAGATTTCCTCCCCCATGGTTTAAGCTCATTCTCACCTCACAAGGCTTCAGTAAAGACAGCTGATCCTAATACATCTCTTAACCATAAAGCAAACCTAATACTATGCTCAGAGAAGGTCTGACTTTCTCCTTTTATTAATATTTCTGCATCAGCATTCAACACTTCTGAACATTTCCTGTGTGTCAGAGATTGGGCAGACGTAAATAGAATCAGACATGGTAACTATTCAAATGCCTTAGAGTCTAATATGGAAGCCATGCAATAAAATAACTATAGGAACAGAGAGAAAATGCTCAGAGGCATAAGAGAGACATATAAAGCACTAAAGAATTAAAAAAGAAAGAAATTACTTTCATATGGGAGACAAGAAGGCTCCCAAGAGGCTTTGTAAACTTAGCCAGACATGGAAAGATAAGACTGTGGATGTGTGAACTTAGAGAGGAGCAAAACTGGCCCACCCCTTGAGCCAGAAGACATCATACCAGACTTGTTTGGCTGCGGGGTGTTGAAGGCAAGGTGGGTCACTGAAAAGGAACATATTCATGGATTTTCACAAGGGAGAGGAAATTGTTTCTAGTCATACCCAGCATAGGTTCTGTGCTAATCCACGAGCTTTTTTCTGTCTGCATCCAGTCAAATGAAACTGGATTCAGAAGGAAGATACATAAGGGTTTTAATTTTAGTCTCAAAAGAGGAAGTTGTTACCCCACCCCCCAAAAAAGGCTTACCATGATAAGGTAGGATAAAGATAGGAGCCTAGTTCTTAAATCAAGAGTGGTACCATGGCAGGGATCCTAAGGTTTTGTTTATATAGCTACACCAAAAGCGTGTTTGGATGAAATGTCATCTTTTAGAATGAAGTCTTTCTTAGATGTTAGACTATGTAGCAACACATAAGGAGAATGTCAATGCAGTCAATCAAACAGAGAAACAAGTAAATCTCCTAAAAAAGCAAATGTCTAGAAATAGTCATCCCCCCACCCCCAGCCTTGCTAGGCTGAGTAATGTGCCTGTAAGTTTTACCCAATAGTATCTTCAACAAGAGAAAAACACAGAACAATGAAATTAAGGAAGGGTTTGGCAACCGGATTAAAGACCAATCACAGGATATAAAATATAGCATAGGGAGTATAGTCAATAATATTGTAGTATCTTTGTTAAGTTTATCCCTACCGGTAAGTATTTTATTCTTTTTGTTTTGATCACAAAAGGTGTCATTTTTCTCATTTGTTTTTCTGAGGTTTTGTTGGTTGTATAGAAAAACGCTGTGGATTTTTGTACATTGATTTTGTATCCTGCAACTTTGCTGCAATCATTTATTATATCTAATAGTTTTCTGTTCAAGTCTCTAGGGTTTTCTACATAAAGGATCATGTCATCTGTAAAAAGTGACAGTTTAACTTCTTCACTCCCAATTTGGATGCCTTTTATTTCTTTCTTCTGCCTGATGGCTCTGGCTAGAACTTACAGCACTATGTAGGAATAAACTTAATAAAGAATGTGAAGAAATTATTCAAGGAAAACTATAAGATTATTAAAAGAAATTGAAAATATAAAAAGAAATGGAAAGATATTCTGTGCTTATAGATTGGAAGAATCAACATAGTTAAAATGGCCATCTTACCCAAAGCAATATACAGATTTCATGCACTTCCCATCAAAATCCCATAGACATCCTTTCGAGAAATACATTTAAAAATCATCAGATTCATATGGAACCACAGAAAACCCCAAACCACCAAAGCAATACTACAAAAAATAAATAAGGCTGGAGGCATCACGCTCCCTGACTTCAGTCTAGACTACAAGTGTCAATAATCAAACCAACTTGGTATTGGTAGAAAAATTGACATACAGAACAATGGAATAGAGTCAAGAACCTGAAATAAACCTATGAATATATGGACAGATAATTTTTGACAAAGGATCAAAAAATATACAATAGAGAAAAGAAAGCCTCTTCAGTAAATGGTGCTGGGAAAATTGGAAAACCACATGCAAAAGAATGAATCTGGACTGTGAACTGTCACCATATACCAACATTAACTCAAAGTGGATTGAAGACCTCCACATAAGACCCAAAACAATAAACCTAAAACTAATTTTTAAAAAGTGAAGGGAAGCCGGGATGGCTCAGTGGGTTGAGCACTCACTTTGCAGCCCCAGGGACCGAGGATCGAATCCCGGCCCCAACTCGTGTGGACCCATATGCTGAAAAGGGGAGTGCCCCCAGTTTGGTTCTCACCAGGGTGAGACCCGGCCCATTTCCTGCCCTGTGCAGCCCCGAGCCCACCTGTGGAATGAAACTATGTGGAAAAGCCAATGATGTGCAACTGCGGAGACTGTTATGGGCCCTCCCCCTTCTCTCTGTCTCTGTCTCTGTATCTCTCTCTCTCTCTCTCTGTCAAAAACAAAAATAAATCTTAAAAAGTGAGACAGACAGACAGATGCACACGTATACACACACACACGAATGTCTCTATGCTAACATGCAATGGGTATATTATTGCTATTTTTAAATAAATGCAAAATGTTTCAAAAGGAAAAAAAGACCCACAGGGAAAAAAACCAATCCCCAAAATAAATGTGTTGGAAAACTAATTTTGCTAATCATGCCAAGAGCTAGGCCCCACTTGAACAACTGAGGATGTGCGAACCCTCCTTCATGGCATTTTCAAGAGAGGACACCTAACAAATACGAGTTTCCCTAGGAGAACCACAATTGTGCAACAGGATATTTGTTTGGTTGATTAAAATGTGTTTGTTCGTTTGTTTGTTTGTTTTTGTATATTCTTTATTTGTCTTCTGCTTCTTTTTGTCAAGATACTGCTGGGTCCTTCCTCCAGCTCATGCAACTCCGTAGGTACAGAGGAGAAAGAGAACATTTATTTGGGGACAGAACTAAGAATAAAAAGCTAATATCTCAAACTTGGGTAAATTTGCTGGTGAAAATTTTAAAGCACGGTATAGCCTATTAAGAAATATGGATAAATGGTTCTTATAAAAGGAAATCTTACATAATTTTTGCTAACCAATGTCACCCCCAATAAATTTAATAATTAAAAAAAAGAAAGAAAAATATCCAAAATAATACAATAGGTACTATAGTAATTTTTTAAATTGTTAAATGTATTAGAGTGACATTGGTTAATAACAATTACATTGTCTCCATGTGTATAATTGTACTTTACATTGTCTGCATTGCATGATGTGCTCACCACCCAGAATCAGCTCTTTCCATCACCGTATATTTGGTGCTCCCTCCCTACTCCTCCCACCCCCACTCTGCCTTCCACCTTCCCCTTTATCCTCAAGTAACTATAGTAAATTTTATAGATGATACCCAGTGCATTTAAACATTTTACTGCTGTGGGGTTTTTTTTTATAACATACAGAAATATTAGATAATGCTTTAAAAAAAAAGGAAATCAACTTCAGAAAACTAGAATTGACTGCTATGAAAACAGAGTTGCATATATTCAGCAAACAGACTATATATGACAAAATAATCCTATCCGGGAAATACTGATGACCCCATTAAATCCACACAGCTAAATAGAGGTGGTCTAAAATCCCCTTCCCCAGTGGCAGCAAGACAGGCTAAATTAATAGGACTTTTCTCTACTCGAGTTCTCACTAATTCAACTTCTCTAATTAAGAATAGTTAAGAAAACAGGTATCCTGTTTAAAGGAAGGCACTGAACAAGGCTATACAAGTCACACACATTTATAACCACTGACATCTGCCTTTCTATAAGAAAATCAAAACAGAAAATAAAGCCTTTTTATCACTAGATAAAATGAAACAGGGAAGAGAAATAGAATAAAGGTAACCAGCTCCTGCAAAGAATTACAACATGTGTTTTTGTTTCAAAGTACTAGAAAAGAAAGGTATGATCACCAGCAACCAGTATGAGTTTCATGAGTTGAGAAGGCATGCTTAAAATGCTAGCACGTGCATATCACACACACATGGCAATATGGCATCTTGAATGCCTATGATGACACATCCACCCTACCCTCTTCCCTAGTAAATTGGCCTAAGTAACCAGGAAAACCCTAGACCTCCATCCAAAAACATAATTGAATGAAGAAGGAGTCTCAGGATAAAAAAAAAAAAAAAGGATGCCCTGATTCCTCAAATCTTTCATTTATAGGCAATCGTAACTACCTCTCACTTTCTGCACCCACTTGTGACATCAATGAATGTTGCAGTGGCAGAAGCAAGTGGCCACTTTCTTTGCTGAGAACAGCCTATCGCTGCCTTTACTCCCCTCCCTACATTTTGAACAATTGGAGAAGCCGCTGTATTTCAAGCCACTTGGATTAATAACCCTTCTGTTCTACAGAAACTATAAAACTGACTCACGTAAAGAAATTTGCTGACTTTTCCGGCTCTACGGAAGACAGATCCCTAAGCAGAGTACCATCCCTTGTGTCCTTTTCCTGATTGCACTCTGGATACCAGCCCGGCATTTGTGGTGCTATGAGACAAGGAGACAGAGTCCTCAAGAGACTCTCAGCATCCACTGAGACATGGCTGAGACCTTATCTTTACTTTATGTAGCATTCCTCAACTTTGTAGCAAGTGTTCTTTTGGCTGAAGTACTACACTTTCCTTGGTTTAAGTAATTATTGTGGAATATTTTATCTTGAAAATTATTGTGGAATATTTTATCTTGAAAATTATTGTGGAATATTTTATCTTGAAAATTATTGTGGAATATTTTATCTTGAAAATTATTGTGAAATATTTTATCTTGAAAACCTCAAAAAGCAAAAGCCAGCCTAGGTGGTCTTGGGGGAGAATAAATTGGTCAAATACTATAGCTAGGGCTTAATTTCAACAGCCAGGAAAGAGTTATAAAATGGCAACTGTAGTTTAAAATCTCCTCTATGGAACACAAGCATACCTAAATTAACCAAGAACAAGACAGAACAAATTTCATCTACTTTCCTGATACAGAAGACCACAGATATATAGCACTGTATCTCACTCAGTACTATATCTGAGCAAGTGTCTCATAACATACTTATATAGCGGAACAAGAAATACAGATGGAATGATCATATAGTTGTCCAATAAGTCTTATTTAATGGACCAAGATCAACCAGGAGAAATATTTCCATTGGTGTAAATGATTGTTTAATGAGCTTCAACTCATAACAGCTCTTTCAGATCCTGCAAATGTGGTCTCAACCTGCAGGGACATGGACTTACATTTACAGAATCACTATGTATTGCCTTTCAAGTTTACTATATTAGTTATATGTGTTTCATGTATTAGTATGAAAATATCTGAGCACCTGGTCTGTTATTTTCCCTGAGAATTTCTAATCACTGTCTCCCACTGTCTTCTTCTAGGTCCCACCTACTGAAATCCTTGTTGCTCTTATGGTCAGCATTTTTATTCTCCTCTCCAATATTCAGTTAAAATCCCTCTTGGTAAGTAAGTCTCCTATGAAAAAACTATTTCTTCCTACTCTTTAAAGAGATACTCTAAAATATTTGTTTGAACCACTTTTGTAAGTCAAAAGAACTGGTCAAACAGCAATTTCATATTACGAGTCCTACATAGGAAACTGATTCCAAATGACTTCTGCAAGCAATTCACTGGAAATCATCACAATCTAGAAAGAAACTTTAGTTTATAGAACTTTAAGGAAAGCATTTGAATAAGTAGATAGTAGCATTAATATTCTCTCAGCAAAAACACCCATTGAACAAAGTTCAATGAGTTTCAGGCATGTTTTTCTCTTTACAGCTCTATTCCTGAAGATGAAGATTTTCTCTTACTGCTTGACACCATAAAGGTCATTACTTCCAGCAAACTTAAGAACTTACCATGCTGTCCTCTAACGTTGATAATTTTCTCTGTCCTCAATTTTTTAAGACTTCCTGTAAACAGGCTAAAACCAAGACATACTCTGTTCCTTAGAATTCAACAAATGAAAATTCCATTGAGTGCAAAATCAAAAACATATAAAAGTAAATTTAATTATTCCATTTTAAATTTTTAAAATATTTTGCATAAAATATATCACAAAATATTATAAATAAAATTATGTATAAAATATTTCATATTTGTAAACAAGAACTTTGCAATCTGAAGAGAATATTTTATTTATGTAGCTCATTTTCCAAAATATAACTTTGCTTTATTCCCAAAGAAGAGCGTTACCGTAATTTTTAAGAAACATGTATCTTGTGTAAGATTCAAGGTGTTATAAATATTCCACGTCACAAGTCTGAATTATAATTCATAACAACCCATCAATGAGCTCCCAAAGACAAAGCTGAATTATTGTAGAATGTGCCTTACCATTAAATATATCAAATATAATTTGTCTTCAATTTTTTAAAAAAGAAAGAATTATGACCAGATGGAACAAAATGTAAATATCCAAAATGCTAACCTATTTATAGTATATGACCAATTAGGAAGATGGGAAAGGGGAACTGAGACTATGTTGCCAAAAAGAAAAACGACTAAAGGGAGATTTTGATAATTTTTACTAAGTGTATGAATTTGATAATTTTCATTGTTTCCAAACATTGAAAAAAACATGAAAGCACAATTTAATGAATCTGTAGAAAACTTAGGAGTGAAGAGACAGGAGGGAGGTGAATGGTATCTACTTTGTTTTTAGTGTCATATTTTCATAGCTTTAAAAATAGCAAAATATCTGATGTGTAGATTATTAGAGGCACGAGACTCAAAAAAAACTTGAACATTGATACCAAAGAGGATTTCTCCAAGCAAAAGTGTTTTTCTTTTCTCATCTTTATATCTAAGAATCTATGACCTAAGCAGAGCAGTTGATAGTGAAACAAAAAATGAATGTGAAACCCAACCATATATTCATTTTAGGCAGGTATTATTTTATCTTGCTTAGTTTTGTAAACTTTTCTCATAAAAGTCCCTGACTCTCTTGAAAACAGTCAGAACATGATGGAAGAATTACTTTTTTGAGTTTGTGACTCACATAGTTAAAACTTCACTTGCAGTATTGGAGTTTCAGTGTAAGTTCCCTTTATTATTCCCTCTGAGGATATAGAAAGTTAGAAGTTATCCAAACATTCCAGGTAGAAGAAATAGATACTAAATAAAGTAATCAGCTAGGGGTAGAAATAGAAATTACCATATAAATTATTTATCTTCCCGGTTGAATTTGTCTGCACTTAACTAAACAAGCCAACTATGAGCAAGACACAATGCTAGATGATTCTAAGAATTTACAAAACAGGCATTTATCTATGTGTATCATTCTTACCTCATTTCACAATGCAAACACAAAGAAATACAAAAAAATTGAAAAATATAAATTGCAAATAAAACAATAGGACACAGTAAAGTATAAACAAGAGGGATAGGCCATAAAAAACAAGCTCAGATAGGCAACCTCGATGTCCTCCCAGTTACGGATTACAGAGTTTACTTTGCTCTCTCAGAATGACACAGCAAAAGGGAGTCATTATTCTTTTTATTCATGATGCTGAATTGTAGCTATCTCTCTAGAGAAGGAAAACTTTTTTTTAGTCACCTGCCTCTAAAATAAATATCTCTCTAGGTAGACCAGATGGCTTAGCAGGTTAAGCACACATTTTGCAGCCCAGGGGACCAAGGATTGAATCTCAGCCCTGGCCCGTGTGAACCCATATGCTGAACTGGGGCGTGCCTCCCACGCAGGAGGCCCCCAACCCAGTTCCTGCCCTGCACAGCCCCTGCCCACCTGTGTGGAACAAAACCATGTCGAAAACTGACGATGTATAACTATGGATACTGCTCTGGGCTCTCCTCCTTCTCTCTGTCTCTGTCAAAAACAATAAAAAATAAGTAAAATCTTAAAATAAATATCTCTCAATCAGATTGAGAATGTATTATGGTATAACGCCCTTCACCGTGGTGCTAGTTATTTTCCTTATGTCCCTCCACCCCAAGTTTACTCTCTGGCCTTCTCTCTGTTCCGTGAGGAGGGAGGCTCACCCCACTCGCTCTCCCAGGCTCCTTGCTGATTAGGGTTGGCTGGAGATTGGTGGTCAGGAGAAGAAGATTCCTTCCTTGCTCCTGTCTGTTTGGGCCATTTTTAGAGGCTGCATGACTTCAGGACCATAGCTATGTTGGGTGGCACTTCCCATAATTCCAATAGCCCTTCAGCCCAGATTGGTAACAGCTTCCCACTTTGCTAAACTCTGGGTACCTCAACATTTTCCGTTAGTTCTCATATCTCTATTCACACCTGTCCTTAAATACTCTTTCTCTGATGGAATTGAGTGGCTTTCCTACCAGGACCCTGATTGATACAAATTCTTACTAGGCTAACCAGATGTACCATTTTAAATGGGACCAAAAAAAAAAAAAAAAAAAAGCGGTACTGTCCAATTTCAAATGGTACATATGGTCAACCTAGTGTCACTAGGCTAATTCAAGGCGTCAGTAGTCTGACCATATGTACCATTTGAAGCAGGACAGTACCGTTGTTTTCTATTCCATTTAAAACAGTATGTCTGGTCAGCCTAATTCTAACTGCAATGCTTATTTCAAAAACCAACTTCTCAAAAGAAAAGTCAGAGTATAACAATAGCCCTAAATACATGTCAATGAAAACACCTCTGCAAGAACCAAGAAATTATTGTTCAAGTATACAAAGCTGACAATCTAGACCAGTGTTATCCAATAGAACTTCCAGGGATGATGAAAATGTTTTATATCTGTAATGCCCAATATAGTAGCCATTAACTATGTGCAGCTATTAAACTCCTAAAGTGTTGTTAGTGAAACTAAGAAACTGAATTCTTAATTTAATCACTTTGTATTTAAATGGTCACATGTGGCTAATGCCACACTATTGCATGGCATATTTCTTTATCAAGCCAAGGACAAAACTTAGAGGCTATAGTATATAATATTAAACTTAAGTGTAGTCCCTGGTGATCAAGAGCCTATAGTGAGTAAAAAGTTAAGCAAAGGGTAGTAATTACTATAATATAACAACAATTAAAGTAAGTACAATAAAAAGGGTGTAAAGTCTCAAAGAGAAGAATTTCATAAATCGCAGGAATCAAGAAAATCTTCACAGAGGATTTTGAGTTGAAGATGGGCCTAAACAATTGAATAGATTCTGTATTAGTTTTCTTTTCTTGTTTTTTCTTCTTTCTTTCTTCTTTCTTTCTTTCTTTCTTTCTCTCTTTCTTTCTTTCTTTCTTTCTCTTTCTCTCTCTCTCTCTCTCTCTCTCTCTCTCTCTCTCTCTCTCTCTCTCTCTCTCTCTCTCTCTCTCTCTCTTTCTTTTCTACTAACCAACTACCACACACTTGGTGGGCTAAAAACAACACAAATTATCTTACGGTTGTGTAGGCTAGAAGTCCAGAGCGTGGGTCTCCTTGGGCTAAAATCAAGGTATCAGCAGGACCACACTCCTTTTCCAGCTTTTAGAGATCATTAACATTCTTTGGCTCATGGCCCTCTTCATTCATACTCAAAGCCAGCAATATTGCCTCTCTTTGTGCCTTTTCTCCATAGATGAGTGTCCCTCTAATCACAGTCAGGAAAGGTTCTGTGATTATACTGGGCCCAACCACCTAATCTCAGATAACCTCCCCATCTCAAGATCTTTAACTGAATCACATCTGCCAAGTCCTTTTTTTCCATTTAAGGTAACATAGTCACAGGTTCCAGAGATTAGGACGTGGACATCTTTGAGAACCTGTATTCTGCTTACCAAAAAGTTGTCATAGTAAGAGGTTGGAGATGAAAAGAAAGGAATTCCAGAAGGAAGAACAGGCCAAGAGCAAGGCAAACCCACAGGAATTGATAGATAATCACTAGATTCTGTTCAGCAGCTCATCCAATTAGCCAACATACTCCATTTCCTCTATAAGACCAATGGTAGCACATACTGGATACTCAGGGCTGGTAGGCTACTCTAGGACATCTGCTCGCATGTTCTTCCATCAGATGAGTTATATGCTTAGCAAGAGCCAGCTGTGTTTCTTTTCTTTTTTTCTTTTTTTCCTTTTTGTTAAATTTTGGGGTGACATTGGTCAGCAATATAGTTTCCAGGTGTACAACTCTACGTTATATCATCTATGCATTGCATTATGTGCTCACTACCCAGAATCAGCTCTCCATCCATCACCATATATCTGGTGCCCACTCCCAACACCCCCTCCCCACTCTCCCTTCCCTCTACCCCCTTACCCTCAGGTAACCACCAAACTATTGAGTGTGTCCATAAGTTTTTGTTTTTTTGTTACTTTCAGTTTTATAGTCTACCTATAAGTGAGGTCATATGTTTCCTGATTCTTTCAGTCTGACTTATTTTGCTTAATAAGATGGTTTCAAGGTCCATCCATGTTGCCACAAATGACTGTATTTCATCATTTCTTATCGCTGAGTAGTATTCCATTGTGTAAATGTACCACAGCTTCTTTATCCAGTTGTCTATTGAAGGGCATTTTGGTTGTTTCCATGTTCTGGCCACTGTGAACAGTGCTGCGATGAACATGCGGGTACAAACATCTTTAAAGATTAAGGTTTTCAGGTTTTTTGGGTAGATGCCCAGTAGAGGAATGGCTGGGTCATATAGTAATTCCATTCCTAATTTTTTGAGGAATCTCCATACAGCCTTCCATAGTGGTTGTACCAGTTTACATTCCCACCAGCAGTGTATGAGGGTTCCTTTTTCTCCACAGCCTCTCCAGCATTTGTTGTTCCTTGTCTTGTTGATTATAGCCATTCTAACAGGTGTGAGATGATATCTCATTGTGGTTTTTATTTGCATCTCCCTAATTGCTAGTGAAGTGGAGCATTTTTTCATATATTTGTTGGCCATATGTATGTCTTCAAGAGAGAAGTGTCCGTTTAGGTCTTTTTGCCCATTTTTTAATTGGATTGCTTGTTTGTTTGTTTTTTGTTGAGTTGTACAAGTTCTTTGTATATTTTTGATATTAGCCCCTTATCAGAGGCATTGTTACAAATATTTTCTCCCAGTTGATTGGTTGCCTCTTTGCTTTGTTGATGGTTTCCTTTGCAGTGCAGAAGCTTTTTAGCTTGATAAAGTCCCATTCATTTATTTTTGCTTTTACTTCCCTTGCCATTGAGGTCAGGATCATAAAGTTTTCCCTGAACCTTAGATCTATAAGTTTAGTACCAATGTTTTCTTCTGTGAAATTTATTGTTTCGGGTCTTATTTAGAGGTCTTTAATCCATTCTGAGTTAATTTTGGTATATGGTGAGAGACCATAGTTCACATTCAGCCTTTTGCATGTGGTTTTCCCAGCTGTGTTTCTTGCTAAACCTATTTAGGCCAGTTGCATTTGTCATTGTAACACATAATTTAATTAAATGTACATAAATCAATATGAATGTGAAAAGAAAATTATTGTTTCCATGCAAATTATGTTGCATGCTTTGGAAGGACTCCTTAAAGGTAAGGTACAAAAGAGGTTAACTAACAATTTATATGTGGTCAAGACAAATACAAACATTTGGGAGAAAATAGCAAAAATCTAAAAGGATCTGTGATCAGATTGTGTTTTAAATGTGTACTATGCCTTAGAAATTAGGTTTATACAAGAAATGCTAAGAAAAACTTCAGTGAGATGACCCATGATTAAAGAAATATCCTTTTCTTCATATGAACGTATAGTATATCTTTTAAGTATAAACATGTTTAAAGTGTATATGTGTATAATCTTTATACATTTTAATGATTTCTTTCTTTCAGTGAATTTTTTCAATAAATTATTTAACTAAGTATGTCACAAAAGAGGGCTTCTGTTGTATTTAAAAAAGAGAGAAGGTACAATTATAGATGGGGGAGAGTACAAGCAGAATACACCAGCCACATAGGTTAAGTTGACACGGAAGAAGACCTCTAATGCCTCAGTGAAGAATCTGGACAGTGAAATAGGCAATAAGGGAATAGTAAAATGTTGTTAAAAAAAAAAATCTCATGGACACAGTCAATAGATTAGTGGTTACCTGAGAATAAGGGGGCGGGGGGAATGGGAGAGGAAGGAGAGGGAGCTAAATATATGGTGATGGAAAGAGTAGTATACCTGGTACCTACGTAATTTTTACTGACTAATGTAATCTTAACAAATTTAACAACAAAAAACATAATCAAGGTTTTGTGCATACCAAAAGACATGTTAAGATCTGGCCTTTATGAAATCAATCTGGCAGTTAGCGAGCTTACTGCTTCCAGTCTCCATAGACCAAGTCATCCCACCCAGCACCCCCCGCCCTAACCCTACTGGGCTACCTCCCACAAGCTGTCTTGCCCCTTAGGCACTAGACCTGTGCTATACAATATGGTAACCACTAAGCTACATGTAGCTATTGAGCATTCAAATATAGCTAGTCCTAACTGAGATGTGCTGTAATTATAAAATAAAACCAGATTTCAGAGACTATGAGAAAAAGAAAAATGTAAATATCTCATTACTATTGTTTTATTGACTAGATGTTGAAAGAATAATAGCATGTATTGGGTTAAATAAAATATATTATTAAAAGTTATTTCACTTGTTTCTTCCTACTTTTTATTGTGGCTAGCAGAAAATTTAAAACTATATATATGGAGCTCGTATCTGAGGCTCACATTATACTTTTCTTCTGGACAGCAATGCTCTTGTCTAAATCAATCCTGACTCAAGACATGAAGGTTAAGCCACCCTGCTCCCCTAGCCCAACACAGGGACTCATATTCTTCTTACTGGGTATCTAATTTTAAACACACCCTTCTTTCTCTACTTTGGGACAAGGTCTGGTTTCCTTGATTTCTCCCTCTTAATGTTTAAGGGTCAGATTGCTGGCTCCTTAAAGATGTGCCTTCCCTCCATTCTTCCTAAACCTATGTTTCCACCTTATGGTGACTGTTTACTTAATCTGGAGAAGCAGAGACTTCCAGAAGGTTGACAATCAAGAATAGAAATTTGGATTTGGGGACTAAGGGTTCATTACTGACTTTCAAGAGAAAGACCATAAAAACTGCTTGAGTGGACAGCTGAGCAGTGGTTAGGATTGCCACATCGATGGTCTCATGGGCATAAAGATCAGAAGAACACAATGGCATCTAATCCAATGTAAGAACAACGATAACAAAAGCACTTGCAAATCCCTGACCCAGTCTTCATCTGCTGGTGTAACTAAGACTTCGAGAATGGGGGCGTCCTCCCTGTCATTTGTTATTCTGAAGTAGTGTTACCATGTGTGCACTTCAAAAAAGCACCCAGCCAGACAGGGATCACAATAAAGTTAAAAAAAAAAAAGAAATTTGCAACACTAGGACTACATTTAGAAGTGAGAAAGAGTCCCCCACAAATCACCCCACCCTCATGCAAACAAAGTTAAGTATGCCCTGATTTATTTGCTGATCCAGGGAACTAGCCAGATTTTTTTCTAAAACTCTGGAGGGCAGTCTTTGTGTTCATGTTGCCTATGGACATGGTCTGGGAGCCAAGCATCTGATTCTGTTTCAGAGGCAGTTCTAATTCTCTTGGGCTCCTGGGGAATCTCAACAGAAAGTGTTTTAGTACATATAAGCACATGCATATCTGAGTATATGTACACATTCATATGTACATACACACAACTATCTTATGTTTGTACATGGTTTATGCATGTGGGCATATTAGCTGATGTAATGATGCAAAAGATCCCTAAAAACATGGCGCAAAAAAATCAAAACAAACTATTTACTATCAAAATAGTGCCTATAAAATCAAGTAGATGTATGTTTTGCTTTGCTTTGCTTTGCTTTCTTCTGCTGTGTTTTAAAGTCCCTGCGTTCATCTACATAACTCCTTACATTTGTATCCTAAGGTACTGATTGCATAACATCTTATAAAAAATGCTTCCTTCTGTTCTTCAGTCTTACAAAATGCTCAGAGTCTTTGTTATTGTAGAGTGGAACAATTTAAACCTTTAGTATTAAAGTTCTCAAAGAGATCTCCCTACTAACCACACTGAAGGCAATATGGAGTGGTCCAAAGCGCCCAAAGAGAGAACCACAGGATATGGGTTTAAGCCAGAACTCTATCCATTATGAATTAGGTGGACCCTTCACACCCCTAAGTTTATTTCTTCATTTGTAAAATGGGCTAATAACCTTTGACCTGTCTTTCTCAAAGGAATTTAAAAAGATTATCTGGGAATGAGCTTTGTAAACTTTGAAGTATTAAGTAGAAAAACAGACAGGTGTTATTATTGTTATAATTGTTAAAGTATATCTCATGCCTAAGAAAAAGCTACAGCAATGAGTTCTTCTGTACAGGGAGGCAGGAAGGAAGTACAGGATTCCAACACACACCTACACCTGTCTTGTGACTTCATTCATGAAATTCAGGGTGAAAATGTGAAGTACTTCCTTGGAATTACACTGGCTTCAAAGGAGGTAAAAGTCAAGACATAACAGAAACTTTTATTCTAATTTGTTCTGAAATGTGGGTTTTCAATCATCATGATTCCTTAAATTAGAATAGATCTGCAAAAATAGATACATGCAAACATTCTTTCCTAAAATTTTTTCATATAAGAGTATGCAGCCTGCAATGTAATGTCATGCATTAAAATAACATTGGCATAGAATGGGAGTAAAATCCTTTCTCTGGAAATAAGCATATGTTATTAAAATTATATATCATTTTTAGCCAACTACTAGAAAAGAATCCACACTGCAGTGTTTAAGTTTAGGGTTTACTTGAAGTACATTGTGCAACAGGACTACAAAGCAAGAAAACTGGGTTCTACTTCCAAATATTTCAATAATTAACCTGATGACTTGAGGGAAGCATTGACTTCCATGAGCTTTAATTTCCTAGTGTGTAGGATGGATTAACACCACATGCTTACTTGCCTGTATCATAGGGTTCTTATGAAAGTACCTATAAAAATGGCTTGGTCTACTATACACATGAAATGGTATAGAGAAAAAGAATTAAGAAAATGACCTTTATATGAAAGTTTTTATATCATAATGTGGCTGTTTACCACAGTTTCTTTATCATATATGTAACCCATAGAGATATGTTGGTAATTGTTTTCCATATATTATTTCTTAATAATGAGGTTATCATAACCTTGACCTTAATAACCAGCTAAAGGAAAGCTAAATATGCTCTTCATCCATCATTCCTCTCCAGAGTTTTAGAAGAAACCTCACCATCTCCCAAGTCATGCAAACTTTAGGAGCTCTAAGATAGCTGCATATAGAATAAACTGCAAAAAATGCTATTATGAAAATAATAACAAAAATATAAATAAAACCTTTGAATATTTAAAAAAATTATAGATACAATGTATTTACAAAATAATTATTAAGAATACAATAGCAGATAATGGAGAAAATGAAGTCCTTAAAAATTCAATGTGTCTGCTGAATGCAGCAAAAGTAACTCTTAGAGAAAAAAGCCATGATGTTATTCATCTCACTTTTTAAAGGTTAAAAAAATCTGCTGAATATTTTAAAGGATAAAAAGAAAACCCAAACAAAATTGAGAAAAGGGGAAAATAAGATTAAATAAGCATATTGGAAAATCAAACAGCAGTGTAAGTGAAAAATAAAACCATAATCTGACTTGCTATAAACAGAGAGACCAACTGAAAAATTTTAACCAAGAGTAAGATGCAAATAAATTAAATAGAAATGAGAAAAAATACATAATAAAAATATAAAATAAAATGAGTGAATACATAGTTGTATGATAATGAATTTTATCTACTGAATAATTTTTTACAAAATATAAAACTGAAAAACAAATTTTTTATCAAAAAAGATAATATCAAAGAAAGCAGAGGAATCATATGAGTTTATAGATAAATTATCTAAAATGATCAGGGGATAACATCCATGTATTATAAACCATTTTGAACATAGCAAAAATGGTAAAACTATGATCTTGTGCTAAAACCTGATAAAGATAAGACAAAAAAGACTATAGACTAATTTCATTTATTAATATACATGCAAAAATGTTAAAATATTAGCAAACAGAATTCAGCCATATACTAAAAAACAATATACTATAACAAGTAGAATTTGTTACAGGAATTTAAGGGATACTCAAAATAAGAAAAATTATCGAAACACTATGCCTCATTAATAGTATAAATAATAAAAATAAAGCTTTCTGCCTAAAGGGTTTTCAAGACACAACAGAACTTATTTATAACTTTTAAATAGAAAATGTAAGAATAGAAAGATATTTCATTTTAACTTCACAAAAATGTTAACTCCTTACTATATGAAGATATTCAATACAAAGGAGTATCTACTTAAAACCATGAATTAGCATTCTACATAGCTGAGGAAAACATTAGAGACGTTCTCATTAACAATGGAAATAAAATTTAAATGCCCATTATCACTGTTTACTAATTGATACTAAACTTCAGATTCTTATAAATGCAATGACTTTTAAAGAAATAATTTTAGATATTAGAAAAAAGAAAGTGTTGATTTTGAATAATAACATTGCATACAAAAAATTTTCAGATTAGCTCTAAAATTATCAGTCATTAAAAGAGTTCAGCAAAGTACTTTGTGATAAAATAAATGTTTAAATCCATAGTATTCCTCATGCTGTATCATTAAAAGTAGTCAGAAATTAAAGTAAGAACAACTTATTTATACCAACAATAAAAAATGTAAAATGGATATGTTTTAAAGGAATGCAAATTTTACATTAAATTGCAAATAAAAATACTGGGAATAAATACTATAAAAATGAACTCTTTCACAGGTTAATCAGTAATTTAAAGCAACTCAAAAGTGAACCTCAACTACTCCTAATAGTACTTGGAAAGTTATTTTTAAATTCATTTGTAGTGAAATTCCTTTTTTAAATGTAATCAAATTAGCAGTTCCTGATGCAATTACTTCCAGCAGTCTAGTAAAATTACCAAGAAAGAGAAGTTCAAACAGAAGAACTCTGAAAATTGAAACATGCAGAGATGCTGGTTGCCAGAATCTGGAAGGAATTTTCACCTTTTACGAGACCTGTGGAGCCGAATTGAGAAAAACAACTGGGGGTTTCCTTTTGCATCACAACAATAATAAATAAAAAGTCCAAACAGCATGAAGTAAAGTATGAAGAAACTTGTCTCACTGACAGTCTCTTCCCTGGCTCAGAAAACAAGGATCAGAGGCAACTATACTATTAACATCCATCCCTCTGATATTATGATATTATGATATTATGATAATTTATCACTTCTTTCAACCCCTTTTCTTTCTACATTCATTCAGAAAACGTACTCCTAATAAAAAGATTGTTAGAAAGGGGTATGGTGTTTCACTAAAAAAGCAAAACAGGGATTGTAGCTGGAATGATAATCCTTTCAAGGAAAGGACTATAGGCAGATGCAAAAGGAAAGAGCCCTGGTATGGTACAATTTATTTGGAGGACTGTAGATTGTCATTTATTCTATTGTTTCACAGCATCTCTTTCAAAACCAGAGAGGACAGAAGATAGGAACTCTGGTGAAAAGAGCCATACCACCAAATGCTGGACAAATACTCAGAATTGGGCGCATAATTGCATGCAACCAACTGTAGATCTAAGAAGGGATTTGGCACAGAAGACAGTGAGAAGAGGGAGAAGTCTTGGAATCTCTCTTTTGTAAAATACTCTACATGGATAACTCTGTCATTCGCAAATGAGTAAATTGCACACAGAGACACACAAACAAACACAGACACATACATAATATAATGCCTATAAAATAATGCAGAAAAGGGTGAAAAGCCCATTATTCTAAAATTAAAAGAAAAAGCAAGTTTCTGAAATTAATCTTTTGCAGAAAGCAGAAGTCATCGTTAGACATTTTCATGTGATATTTTGTGATATTTGCAAAAACGAGGTTTCCATGAAATAAATTAGAGAGCAATAAAAAGAGGCACAAAGTAAAACATGACAAAAAAAAGGGAAATAAATTTAAATCTCACTAAAGTCATTAAAGAAACTGACACAGTTACCCCAATATTGCCCAGGCAAGATGATTATATAGGTATAAGAATATTTTGCCAAACAGATCATTTCTAACTTAGACAAGCTTTTTCAGAAATATGGAAAATGAGATAAAGCAGTCTATTTTCTAGAACTAATATAATCAAACTTTCAAAACTAGGTAAAATTAGAATAAGAAAATAAAAATGTTGGCCTGGTACTTGTAAAATATAGATATAGCAATTCTAAGTGAAATATTAACTACCTGAATTCAAAAACTATATACATCATGATTATATAGATTTTTCCCTAGGAATACAAAAGAAATCTATCATTATAGTTCAAATAACTAAAAGAGAAAAATCACATGAGCATTTCAGTTGATTTTTTTAAGAAGCATTTAGCAGAGAGTGACTTTTGGGATGATGGAGTACGGACCTCTAAAAATCAACTTCTCCACAAAAGCAACAAGACAATTAACAAAAAAAAAAATGTCAAAATGAAACTTTTCAAAACTCTGGAGATTAACCAAGGACTTGCAACAATATGAGAATCTTTATTCAGGAAAAATTACTAAATCTGAATGCAAACAGTGAGTTTTGTGGTGTTTGACTTTGCTCTATTCCCACCCTTCTCTCCCAGCTTCATGGTAGCCCTGAAAACCAACAGCTTTGCAATTATGGTAGCTGTGAAAACCAGCAGACTTGCAGGCACTGGAGGGGGCTGACATGTTTGGAGCTGACCAAAAGCCACAACTCCAGAAAATTGTTACTATTGGACCTCTCTGGTAGTGTCCTGAGTAACTTCCATTTGCAAAGTTGGTCTTCATACAACTTGAGAGTTTGCTCAATGTAAATAGCATTTCCCTCCAAGGCATTTGCTAAAAACAGTCAGTGGACACCGTTTAATACTGTGGCTGCCCATAGTATTGACAAGAGTTGGGGAAAATAAGCTGACCTTACAAACATAAAAGTAAAATCTGGGGAATGAGATGTCTATAAGAAGCTTTGACAACTTCCAACATATTTCTGGAATCCAGAAAACCACATGCATGTACAGAGCAACACACATGCACAGGAAAGACCAAAGAAGGCCCTAACTTATCACTTCTGAACATGGAGCTCCACACAAATGGGAGGTGAAGGATAACACAGAATTGTTAGCTGCCTACTTGTGTGTTAAAGGTATGGCCAGTACATAAACAGAGGCTCTCAGCAATTGGTGAAGCATTTAGAACATCTGTCCAAACATTAGTTGATCATTAAGCTTAACTAAGCAGAGACTCCATGGCCACACACAACAAAGAGTATAAACCTTACAGAATTAGTTCAGGAGAGTCACTAGGTAAGTAAACAGCAGCAACAACAACAACAACAACAATAATAATAATAATAACAAACCCTTGGGAGAGAAAAGATTTTATTTCAGAGTTGTAACATTATAGTATTCTAAATGTCCAGTTTCTAACAGCAACAAAAATAAATGCAAAAAGGTATGATCCATACATAGAAAAAAAAGAAAGAAAGAAAAAGCAATCAATAAACATTGGTCTTGAAGAAGCCCAGATGTTGGCCTTTCGATGCCAAGACTTTACATCACCTACTATGAATATGTTCAAAGAACTAAAGGGCTTCATGTCTAAAGAAGTAAAGGAAGGTGTGAGAAAATGTCTCACTAAAAAGAGAATATATGTAAATACAACTTATTTAAAACAACAATTAGAAATAGTTTGGTGGTTACCTGAGGGTAAGGGGGGAGGGGGAAGGGAGAGTGGGAGGGGAAGGAGTTGGGAGTGAGCACCAGATATATGGTGATGGAAGAAGAGCTGATTCTGGGCGGTGAGCACATAATGCAATGCATAGATGATGTAATGTAGTTGTACACCTGGAAACTATGCTGCCAGCCAATGTCCCTCCAATGAATTTAACAATAAAAAAAATGAACATAAAAAAAATACACTTAAAGAGAAATTTGGGCATATATAAAATAATTGAAATGAAAAATTCAGTAAAGGGGCTCACCAGCATATTTGTACTAGCAGAAGATATAATTTATGGACTGAAGTTATATTGATTGAAATTTTCTGGTCTGAGGAAGTGAATAAAATAGAATGATGAAGAGAATGAGTAGAGCTTCAGAGACCTGTAGAACATCATCAATCATACCAGCATACACATAATGAGAGTCCCAGGAAGAGAAGAAAAAGAGAAAAGAGCAAAAAACAAAAACAGTAGACCCTCCACTAAGCAGAACTCAAGCAACAAGCAAAAAATCAAAGAAACAGTACTTCAAATAAAAATTATATGAGGGGAAGCTGGGACGGCTCAGAGGGTTAAGTGCATGCTTTGCAGCCCTGGGGCCCAAGCACTGAATCTCGGCCCTGGCCCTTGCAGACCCATATGCTGAACTGGGGTGTGCTTCCCATGCGGAAGGCCCCCAGTTCAGTTCTCACCCCCAGTTCAGCCCCTGGCTTGAGGGGGCATGCCTCCCATGCGGGACGCCCCAGGCCCAGTTCCCACCCAGCATGGCCCCCACCCACCTGTGTGGAACAAAACCATGTCAAAAACTGATGACTAACAATTATGGAGACTGTTCTGGGCCTTCCCCTTCTCTCTGTCTCTGTCTCTCTGTCTCTGTCAAAAACAATAAAATAAATCTTTAAAAAAAACAAAAATAAATAAAAATTAAATGAAATCTTAGCATGTTATGCAGCTGCACATCATGCAAAACCTGACTGTGTGAAAGGCATAGGGCCTCAGAGCAAGCTGATATTCATTCATTTTTCAAGAAAGCTACACACAAGTTTGTCAGTACAGTATCATCTACTGATATAGATCCAGAACCATCCACATCCACTTCTCCCTATCCTGTCCTAGCTACATCATCAGAATCTAGTGATCCTGATGCAAGTCTACCCAGTAACCTCTCTATTCTGTAAGTTTTAAGTGTATATATGTGTGTTTTCTTCTAAGTTACTTGAAGTTTAAAAAATTATGTTAGTTAAGCATTAAGTTGAAAAGTCTATTGACTGCCATTTAACTAAAATTGCACACTGCATTGAAAAAGCTGTTTTTATATTAAAACTGTGTTACATTGTTTGTCTTTATTTGTCTTAATTCATTTTTAATTACTGTATTTCAATATTAATATCAAGGCAACACAGAGTTTATGGTATAGTATAGTATAGTATGAGGTATAGTATTATTAATAGTTAGGCCTATTTTAATAGTAACTCTCAGGATGCTGGGGTAGCTCAGCAGGTTGAGTGCTTGCCTTGCAACAGCAATGCAAACCCATATGCTGAACTGCAGTGCAACTGGTAACTGCCTGGATGGTGGTGAAGGTTCTTATCTCCTGCATAATTCGGTTCCTGCCCCACGCAGCCCTATGTCCACCTATGGAATGAAGCTGTCACAACTAATGATGTACAAATATGGAGATTGCTCTGGGTTCTCCTCCCTTCTCTCTTTCTCTCTCTCTCTCGCTCTCTCTCTCTCTCTCTCTCTCTCTCTCTCTCTCTCTCTCTCTCTCTCTCTCTCCCTCCTCTCAAACAATAAAATAAATCTTTAAAAGAAATAGTAACTCTCAAGCAATCTGAAATTACATTTGTCCAGCATCTATCAATCAATTCCCATGGGTGCTGGTTAACTGACAGTCTACTGTACAAGTATTTATACAGATACAATATATAATAAAGAATTAGAATATTTTTAAAAAACCTCAAAATTCAATAATAAGAAAACAACCAAATTTTAAAATGGGCAAAAGATGTGAACAATTAAAGAAGATATATAGAGTAAAAAATAAACACATAAAAAGATGTTCAACATAATTAATCATTAGAGCAATGTTAATCAAAACTATGAGATACCATTCCTTACTTAATAAACTGACCATGTCAAGCATTGCTGCTGATATGGAAGAACAGGAACTCTCATATACACAGCTGATTGGAATGTAAATTGGTACAACCACTTTGGAAAACAGTTTGGCAGCTTCTCATTCAACACTATGTTGTGTGTATGTGTGTATGTGTATGTGTGAAATCTTTATCTATGTTGTAGATGTTTGTCTATTGATATTTGATTACCACATAGTATTCCATGATACCCATCCAGTATATCTCGTTTATCTGTTCTCTGCAGAAAGAAAGACAAGTTTGCCTTCAACTTTCTACCACATACTTGTAAATCATCCTTTTTTAATCTCTGTAGGAATTTATATCCAGGAGGATTACTGATCCATAGGACATATGCACACTAAACAATGTTATATTGCTTTCCAGAATGGCTGACAAGGAAATATTCCAACCAGTAGTTTCCATTTTCTTTCTTTTTGATAACTGTCAAATGGTCTTTTAATTACACAATTCATTCTACATGTATTACTTGGCACATAAGGAAAATTTTTAATTTCCACCTGCTCATTTATTTATTCATTTATTTATTTAATTGGTGTGGGCTCATGGATTTCTATTTTGTTCAAGAGGTTATAATCCACCAAAATCATTATTTTGATGCTTAAATTGTCCCAGAATAGGAGTCCATTTACCTGGTACCTCTGTTCCTTTGGATGAATCCCCATCGTTTTTAATAGATTTCTTAAGAGCATTTTTAGATTCACAGAAATATTGCACAGAAAGTACACAGAGTCCCCATATACCCCCCCATACCCCCACCCCTCACCCCCACCCCCACACACAGTTTCTCCGTTGAGGTAAGGTAGTAAATTAAATTCATCCTTGATTTCCCAGCATCTAGCACAATGCTTGGTACATACTCATAGGAAGTATTCACTATATATTTAAAAAACGAAGAAATAATCAATTAATAAATACAATCTGAGATAAGGAAGCACCCATCAAGTTTTCAGGGGTTTTGAATACCCTAATAGAGGTATTGAGCACATTCTCCGAAATAGAATTTTTCCTTTCTTTTGTTGTCAAAATGTTGCCTCAGGGAAAGCCGGGACGGCTCAGTGGGTTGAGCGCTCGCTTTGAGGCCCCGAGGACCGAGGATCGAATCCCGGCTCCGACCCAGGCAGGACCCACATGCTGAACTGGGGAGTTCCCACAGTTCAGTTCTCTAGCTGTCTCTGTCTCTGTCTCTCTCTCTATCTGTCAAAAGTAAAATAGAAATAAATATGCACTGAAGATAAAATAATTACTCTCTATAAATATAAAAAGATATAAAAAAAAATTTTTTTTTAAAAATGTTGCCTCATATAGGCTTTATATCTAACCAACAAACTTCATTTTCTTTTTATTAAAGATTTATTTTATTGTTTTTGCAGAGACAGAGAGAAACAGAGACAGAGAGAGATACAGAGAAGGGGGAGGGCACAGAGCAGTCTCCATAGTTGAACATCATCAGTTTTTGACATGGTTTTGTTCCACACAAGTGGGCAGGGGCTGCACAGGGCAAGAACGGGGCCAGGGTCCCCCTGCATGGGAGGCACACCCCCTTGAGCCAAGGGCCAAACGGGGAAGGGGGGCAGTGAGAACTGAACTGGGCCCCCCACATGGGAGGTATGCCCCCTTGAGCCAGCCCCAAACCTAGGGCATCCCACATGGGAAGCACACCCCAGTTCAGCATATGGGTCCTCACGGGCTGGGGCTGGGATTCGATTCTTGGTCTCCACGGTTACAAAGCGAGCCCTTCACCCACTGAGCCATCCCAGCTTCCCTCTCATTTTCTGTCTATGCTGGGAGATACTGTCACAGCCTGACAACCCTCCCATAATTCTTTCCTTTGCTCACAGAGAAAAAAAGAAAAGAATGTTTGGAGCCATTTCCTTATTCCCTGATAATATGCCCCATGTATGTCATCCCTAATTTCTGTAAATTACAAAATCATAGAACTACAAGAAATCTTTTGCACTCATTGTTTTATGGTTGGAACAACTAAGGCCTAAAAAGATAAAATTATTTCCCCAAGATCATAAAGCAAATTAGCAACAGCACTAATCCAAATCTGTTGATTCCTAGTCATTTTATCAAATATTCTTACAGTGCTAAAAATTATTTCTCCTACCCACACAAATCCTTGAAAATTGTTCAGTGGTTCATTTACAAATGGTTCCAGAATGATTGTTGATAATTATTACTAAACAAGAATAGGTTTAGATACTAAATTGTAAAATAACAGACAAACCCCCACACATAATCATCACTACTAATATAAAAACAAAGTGACATAGCTGACCAATGTCCTACCTAACCAGTAGGTTCCTTTGGTTTGTTTTTATTGTGCGTTTATGTGTGCGTATGTGTGTTTGATTTTTTTCCTCCAATTTCTATTAGCATTATACAAAAAGGGAAGTTGGAAATGTGAAGGCTCTTGTTGCCTAAACATGTGACTTGTCTAAATGGCATTAAAATTGTTCAGACATTGAGATGAAAGCAAATGTACCTATCACATTACGTAGGGAAACCAATGTAGGCTGAGTTGCATGTCACCAAATGCCTCGCATGTGACATACAGGGAAAATGACATAATCCAAGTATTCAGCAAAAGCAGCCCACAGTAACAAATGCATCATTTCTGAAGAGGAAGAGAGAGCAGATGGTCCAGCAAGCAATTGTAGAACAGCCAGCTTCCCCCTCCGCACCTCCACAACCAAACAGCCTCCCCGTATCTCGTCTCAGGCCTGGGGAAAAGTCAGAGGCAAAACACTCAAGTACCACAAGCAGCAGCCATGGTAGAAGGAGTCCTAGGTCAGGGTGCCCGGGGCTTGGACCCAGAAGCCCTGAGTTCACGGCCAGATTCTGCTTCTTACCTTCCATAATCCCTTAAACATGTTACTTAGTTTCTTCAAGTATTATTTCCTCCTTTATGAGGAAGGATTAGTACAACTCTATAGTGTTAAAGGAGATATTGAAATGAAAGTGCTTCATGATCTACACTCAACAAATGTTAAAGTTCATTAGTGAAAAAATACAGATTAGTTGAAACTAATAGTTAAAAGCCAACCTGAAACCTAATAGCATATGTTCTTTACACAGTGTTCCAGTCCTAAAGCTTGAGCCCCAGTTGATCACAGCTTCACCTTTCCTTTTCAAGAATGGTCAGTGAATTTTGGCTGCCTCTGTGTTAAAAAGGTACCATGACTTTATTCCTATTACAAGAATAGAATAAATCAATTTATTCATTACTCATTCAATAAGCATTTGTTGAGCATCCACTTCAAGCCATGCACTAGCTAGATGACAAGAGATATAGTAGATGAGGCTCTCAGACTGCTAATTTTTAAAAAGGTAATTATCTCTTTTTATTTGTTGCTATTGCTTAAAGGACAACCATAGTAGAAAACAAATAAATATTTACATCAAGAAGCCTAGAGAGAGAGATTTCTGGATGATTTGTAGAACAATCTAAGAAATAATAATAACTCATATTCTTAGCATTTTCTTCAAAAGGATTTAATAGATGTTAACTAATTTAGTCCTTATATAAACCCTATTAAGCAGGAATTATTTCCCACTCTTCAGAGCCTAAATGCAATTCCAGCTATTCTAAATCCAGAACACTCTCCACTATACCACATGGTCTCTCACTATAATGTCAAGGGGCATCAGGGCGAGAAAAGTATCCTTTTTCAAGATAAATCATAATTGCTCTCAATACTCTAGTAGATATTGCTGAGGCAGAGTCCCAGCACTCTTACTATCATTAAACCTCAAACATAGTAGTAGAAAGACAGCTAAAATAAGCATTAAGAAACCCATAAAAATGAGACTACGTAACTTCAATAATCCCTTTACTGCTGTCTTAATCCCACACAATACATTTATTTTGTTTCTTTCTTCACTGACATTCTGCTAACTGCAGAAGAAACTCCCAAACGCTGAGACTAGACCAAAATAATAGAACACTACTAATTGGCGGATCAATAAAGTACTCCATTCTGTTTGCATAAATAGACATTTTGATGGCAATCCTTTGCTTTGATGGCAACCAAAATAGATTAACTGGATCTTTAATAGATGAATATAATAAAGAACCACAGACAATATGCCCTAAAGATTGTCATTCTTGATTCAGGCAGATGGTAGAAATGGTCCAAAGAGGAAAAAGAAGGGAAAGAACATTCCTGGAGCAGCTGTTGCATGTGGGCACCATGCTGGGCACTTTACATATTTTAACTCTTTGAAGCTTCATAATAATCCTGGGTGCAATTTTAAAAATGAGGAAACAGAGGTTCAGATTTAAGACCTAGTCCCATCTCTTTGACGCACCACCTCACATTATCTTTGAAAACGATCTGATGTGGAAGGGCCAGGGCTTATGTGTGATACAGAGGAATACCTTGGCTCCTGATACTCCTTAGAGAGACCACGACTCAAGTGTCATGATTTAAGAATTGGATGTGCTGCCAAGGTCACACATAGTACACTTGAGATCCCTTAGCCTGTGAACAGAGTATTCCCAGAGAGAGGTAAGGATAAGGGCAGAGCTTTAGAAACGCAAATTTGGGTGCTAGGAAGGCAGAGAGAGAAAGGAAAGATGTGAAAAAACTAGAAAAGTACAAATGCATAGAAGTCAAGTACGGTATCCCTCCCCCTTCTCTCTATCTCTGTCTCTATATTTCTCTCTCTCTCTCTCTCTCTCTCTCTCTCTCTCTCTCTCTCTCTCTGTCAAAAACAATAAAAATAAATCTTTTTAAAAAAAGAAGTCAAGTATGTGTTAAGAAGAAATGGGTGGTCAAAAGCTACAACAGTCGATTAAATTTTAAAGGCTAAGAAGTAACCTCAGGACTTGGGATAAATCTTTATTATCCAGCAAGACAAGAATGTCAGTAAAACGGGTCAAATTAACTTTATATTTTTTAATGACTATAAAACATGATGATGCATTTTACGATAGAAAATTGGTAAGTACATGAAAGTACAAAGAAGCTGGGCGCCAGGGGGCAAGGGCATCACCATAATCCCGCCATAATGTGATTACATTTTTAAAACATTTTTGCATATTTTCTTCTAATCTCAGAACTTTACACAATTGAAATCATACCAAATATGTAATTTTGTGTGCCATTTATTGAGCTTAACATTATCATGAACATTTTTGCCCAAGTCTTTAAAAACTTCTGTAACTGCTGAATCTTGCATTTCACTGGACCACAGAACCCAAGGGTAAGGTCAATGCTTGATTCACTTTGTACATTTCCATAGAACACAGCACTGTCGTTTGCAAAGGGTAAGATTCAAAAAGTATTTATTAAGTAGAACATAAATACCAGTGTTTTCTCATCACTCCTTAATTTACCAATCCTCTGAAGCCCTATGACTATGGTTTATTTTATGGTACACTGCGTCTGCTCTCAGGATGTTTTATTGTATCCATTTCAGGTGTCTGTGCCACCCCTACCTAGGCAATGTGTTTAATGAAAAATAAGTTCATATCTTCAGTTCTTTTTACAGCCTTTGCTTTCCATCTTAAACAACAGTGCCCACTAAATTGTTCCTTCCACAGAGGATAATTTAATCTCAATACATTAAGATAAATTATAGCTATAAAAATTCAAAGAACCAGAATTTATTTCATGTTGGTAATACGTCTCCTAGTACCAAGAGAACCTTTATTTTTTCCTAACTTTCAGTCCCTAGTATCAAATCCTCCTTATGCTCCCCACTCTTTTCCCCTTACAGTAGACTGAAACTATATAGCCGTGTGTGTGTCTGTGAGAAAGAGAGAGAGAGAACTGCAAAATTCTCATAGTCATGAGAAATCTATAAATCAGAAAGTAGAACATGATTGATCTTTCTTTGTCCTCTTAACAAGTCATCAAGCAGGGTCAGTCAAACTTGAGCTGAATATAAGAAGAAAAGGATCCACAAGGAAGGAAACTCATGACCTGCTCTGTGATATTCACTAATTCCAGGAATACTGTGATCAGCTCAAAAGACAAATGCTATAAAAGAAATATAAAAGGAGAATAATGTCCAAAGTGAAATGCCTTGAAGGTGATAAGTCTCAAAAACATAAGCAATTATTTTGGGAGCCGGTTTTCATGTAGCAAATGGACTAAATGATATAGGGCAGTGTAAGTCATGAAAAGTTTTTTATTTTTCTCTGAAAGAGCTGGAGAGTGGGTTTTGAACAGAATAGTGACATGACACGACTTGGGCTTTTGGAGGGCCACTTTGTTGAGAAAAGAGTATAAAGAGGCAAGAGCGAGGGAAGCCAGGATGGCTCGGCAGGTTGAGTGATCACTTTGCAGCCCTGGGGTTCAAGGATCGAATCCCGACCCTGGCCCATACGGACCCATGTGCTGAACTGGGGTGTGTTCCCCAGTTCAGCCCCCAGCTCATGGGGGCATGCTTCCCATGCAGGAGGCCTCCGCCCAGTTCCTGTCTTGCATGGCCCTCCCACTACCTGTGTGGAATGAAACCATGTTGAAAACTAATGATGTACAACTATGGAGACTGCTCTGGGCCCTCCCCCTTCTCTCTGTCTCTTTCTGTCTCTGTTTCTCTCTGTCTTTGTTAGAAAAGAAAAGAAATAATTAAGCATGTTTAATGGTGGTAGCTGCAATGGAGGAAAATCAAACAAGCAAGAAGATTCAGTAGTGACATGAGGGAGGAAGGGCATTGTGATTTGAAGTGGCACAGTCAAGAAATTCCTCAACACAAACAGTGGCTTTAGAGCAAAAACCAAAGTACAGGAGGGAATGAACCATGAGGGTAGGAGGGGAAGAGAATTCTAGGCATTAGCCCTAGAGTGGGAAAGTACTTGGGCATGTTCTAGGAACCTTAAGGAGAAAAATAATAGAAGATGAGGTCAGTAAAGTTAGCCAGAGGCAAGATCACATAGGGCCTTGTATATGCTGGAAAGTCTTGAACTTTTCTCTGAAGGAGGTAGAAACCAATGCTGAGTGTTGTGCAAAGAAGAAGTGCATGACTTGACTTGGGTTTTTGAAATATCTTGTTGAAAATAGATTACAGAGGGCAAATAGAAGCAGAAAGACCAAGTAGGAAGCTGGAGCAATCCAGGAGATAGTAGGTTGAAGCAAAGGGCATCAGTGTAGAGGGGAAAAGGCAGTTAGATTCTGCATAGATTTAGGAGATGAAGCCTCAGGATATGGTTTTGATATGAGCTATGAGGAAAAGAGGAGAGTCAAGGATGTCACTAAAGCTTTTATCCCTGGAAACAGAAAGAATAGAATTATCGTTTACCTAAAAGGGGAGCAATGTGGAAAGAGCAGATTGGCAGTGTGGGTAATTGGGAGTTCAGCTTTGGACTTTTGAGTTGATTAGTCATCAAAGTGGAGATGTTAACTAAACGCTGGACACATTAGTCCAAGTACTGGGGAGTGGTCCAGGTTAGACATTTGGGAGTTTTCAGAATATAAATGATATCAAGACTAGAAGAGATTACCAAGGTAGAAAGTGTCCATAGAAAATAAATAGGTCCAAGAACTGAACACAAGGGCATGCCAATATTTAGAGGTAGCGCCCATGTGGCAGGACCAGCAAGAAGGAAAAAATAGCACACAAATCTTAACATGCATAATGTCTTTATGACAATCCCAGGAAAGTTCTACATAAAAAGCAATTGCACGTTATCTGCGTGGTGACCCTGAGTTATGCAAATTGATAGAGGATGATATTGACCAGAGCAGATGCAATTCCTGCAACTTAGTGACTCAGAACAACCCCCTTCATTCCAGTTAAAGACACTTTCTAGCACTGTTCAACTACAATATGATTTTAATAATCATGTAATATTGCATTATATTAATGCAAAAGAATTTATTTATATAAACTATTTGTGGACTTTTAGGTTATTACATCTCTTGGCTATTTTAAATAATGCTTTGTCACCCACGTCTTTTTGCAGATGTAATTATTTTCTTAGAATACATTTCTATAATTACCAGAGTAAAGGTGGTACACATTAAAAAACAATTTTAATATGTATTTCCAGATTGACCTACATAAAGCTTGTACCAATTTACATTCCCACTAACAGGGTATAAGAATCCTATGAGTGAGACATAATAAAGCTAGCCTGTAAAGTCAACAATCTTTTTTAACAGAATCTGTGTGGATAGTCTTAATCTAATTTTTTTTTTTTTTAAGCTTTTAATGTCTAGAGAACCCATTAGCTCTTATTCTGGCTTTAGACTTTGGATTTGGGCTTTCGAGGTCTCCTGCCCCTACCACCCATGATTAAATTGTGCCAGTGTCTCATCTAGTCCCTGACCCTGCTTATCTTTGGTGATGCAGTTCCCATTCCAGAGTTGGTACAATCATATTCTTGTTACAACGCAGCACAACTCAGGGCTTTGCCTCATTCAAGTTCCAGCAGCACCAAGAAAGAAAATCTCCCCATCTAAGTCTCCTCACACTGGGAAGTAGGAGAGGTAGTTTTGGGGACCATCTTGCTTGCTCATCTTTCATGGCCCCTTTCTGAATGCTTGTTCACCCATGAAAGTCTTCCTTGATTTCGCCCAAGAAGGGACTGGTTTTCCTCACTCTCATGACACTGGCAAATCTCAGGGACCTGGTTCAAGAATGAAGAGAGAGAGTGGAACCTCTATAATTACCTCACCTGAGACTCACAATGACCCTGTGATGTACAAATAAGTACAATCATATCACATGCACTTGAGAACTAAGAAAAGTTTCTACGTTTAAATATATTTTTATTTATTTATTTTTATTTTTGACAGAGAGAGATACAGAGACAGAGAGAGAACTGAACTGGGGGTGCTCCCAGTTCAGAATATGGGTCCGCATGGGCTGGGGCTGGGGCTGGGATTCGATCCTTGGTCCCCGGCGCTGCAAAGTGAGCGCGTAACCCACTGAGCCATCCCGGCTTCCCCAGCTTCTACGTTTAAATGAAATGTCTGACTCCCCCTAAAAAGAACAGTGCTTATTGTGATAAATGAAAAGAGGATGGTTGTTTTAAATCAGTATGACTAATGTTAAAAAACAGCTGGTAAGGCATACTAGGCAATCACATGCACACTAGCTACCAACTGGGAACGTTACAGTGCTATACCCACCATCATTTAGTTTTCCCTCCCCACGTAGGCACGCAGAGAGGCAGCTGCGATCTTGAGCTTCGCACATTAGAGACCATTAGGAAAAGCAGCATGATTCATCATCTTCTGCTTGTGGTATTTTAACTTAGTCATCTGGGGGCAGGTCTTCTGAGGCACTAACAATAGTCTGAGACTAGATTGCTTTTCTTCCTTAAATAACTTGTGAATTTATTTTAACTGTTGAATTTTCTGCCATTTCAGATAAAGAGGCTTAAAATCTCTGAGTTGGAAGGGAACTTAAAGGTCACCTAGAACACTCTCTCACCCTCACCAGACTATCTTCTCCAACATTCCTGACAACTATCCAGACTTTTCCTTGAGTTCTTCCAGTGATGGGATGCTCACCACTCATAAGAAAGATAGTTTGGTTTTGTAGACAGCTCTCCTTTTCAGAATATTTTCTTTAATGTGTTCCTAGATAATCAATCAATGACTTTTCCTATTTCCTTCTAGATTAACCCAGGAAGAAATTATTTCTGTTCGTTTGTTTTTTTATTGGAGGAAATTATTTCTTATCCACATCATACCTCTTCGACTAAGGTTGTCTTCTCATTCCCAAAATAAGCACCTACAGTTTCTCTAAAGTTTCCTTTGGAATTCTTAGTATCCCAGACACTCTCTTTTGAATGGATCTCTCTCTTGGAAAAATGCTGGAACACTTTAACTCTGGGCTGCAGATGTGATCTGGCCAGGGCAGAATATGACAGGACTCAGTAGACAACATGCTTGTACAGACGAAAATGTACCTTTCTTGGAAACCATGTCACACTATGGGCCCATCTGAGTTTGCAGTCACAAAAGCTCCTGGGGTCCTTTTTATTTATTTATTTTTTTATTATTATTTTTTTTATATCTTTTTTTATATTTATAGAGAGTAATTATTTTATCTTCAGTGCATATTTATTTCTATTTTACTTTTGACAGATAGAGAGAGAGACAGAGACAGAGACAGCTAGAGAACCGAACTGTGGGAACTCCCCAGTTCAGCATGTGGGTCCTGCCTGGGCCGGAGCCGGGATTCGATCCTCGGTCCTCGG
>PVKE010000680.1:0-22643 GCA_004027555.1 Craseonycteris thonglongyai | reverse complement strand
TGGGGTCCTTTTTAAATAGTCTGCTTAGCTTTCAGGGTGTCCCTGGTTCTACAATACAAGAGTTTATTTGTTTTTAAACCTAAATCCACTATTTTACATATTTATAGCTACCAAATTTTAGCTTGTAGGCTTTAACTTAACATTTCAGGTATTAAGACAATTTAACTATACCCACTGTCCCTCCTAAACTCTCATTCTCCAAAAATGTAAGGAGTGTCTTCAATGGCTTTATCTTTGATGATAGTTCTGGGTATCCAAGGATAGAGCAGAGCAGTAGAGATCTCAGTGACTTTAATCAATGACCTTTAATGAAGTTTTAATAAATCAATTGTTGAACTAGAGCCTAAGGGTAAAAGTGTGCCCCTGACCACCAGAAAGCTGCTTATCCCAAGGGCATTCTCAAGACCCCTAACCCCCAATTGCCCATAGAATGTTTTGTACAAGATAGTGCTTTTGCCTACTTGAAGGTACTTCATAAGAAGCAGCCCTTGAAACTCACCACTGTATTTCATGTCAGGATGTACTGAGCACATGATTTACTATATGACATATGTCCTCTGTATTAGAACCAACACAGGTTTCTCTCTGCTCTCAGTACCGTTTTTCATTCTTAGAGACTCTTTTACTTATGATGTTTCCTCTTGGCTTCTTAGACTGTTAGGAAGCCCACAGCAAAACCTGTAAACCACCTCTAGAAAGTGTACAGAGCATAGAATAACAGATTCTCACACACAAGTTTTATAGACCAACCACACACACATGGTTTTGCCTTATTCTCCCTAACCACCTTGTTTTTCTTTTACCTTAATTTACTCCCTCCTCCTCCTCCTTTTTTAATTTTTTTAATTTTTATTTTTATTTTTTGGCCTACCCTTACTGAATTTTATATGTTGTTAAAGCCACCAAAGCTCTTCTTAGAACAAAGATGAAGATGGAAGAGAGTTAGATAATCCAGACCACATTTTGCTAAGCATATCACCCACAAGGATAGCATGAGAATTTTGTTAAATACTTTGCAGCATCAAACCACATTATATCTACAACATTACTGTGTTCCACAGGCCTTATAATCATTTAAAAGAAAAGAAAAAAGAAATGTCTTGGTCCTAGCAAATCCACACTTGTTCCTAACAATTACTGTTTCTTTTCTAAATGCTTACAAATCATAAGCATAATTGCAGTTTAAGAAATGGTTGCTTGTAATCAGCGTGATTATTATCAAGCTAGCTATTTGGTAATTTTGTGGAGTGGGGACGGGGTACATATTTTGTTCTTCCATTAGAAATTTGGAAAATTTGCTTATTCCAAGTTTTCTGGAATCCCTCCTATTCTCTATGTCTTTTCAAAGATCACTGATAATAGCTGTGAATCTTAACTGCCAATATTCTCAGTATTCTGGGACAAATAATAAATGCAGTGAACTTTATATTTAAGTCCAAGAAAAATAAGGCAGAGTGGTTAAATTATAATAATTAGTATTTTGTACAAATAATTTTATCCCAATTATTAATCTCAAAAGAAAGAAATAAGAGATACTAAGGAATGAAAATGTATTGAGTACTCACTACACACAGGTACCACACTAGGTGGTTTACATATTATTTCACATTTATAAGAATGCTATGATTTTAGTTACTGTCCATTTTATATATGAGAAAACAAGGTTTTAGGGAGGGTAAAAAGCTGCCTAAGATCACAAAAATTAATTACAAAGCTGGGTTTTAAACTCAAAGCTCATGCCTTTCCCTCATAGCAGACAAGTGAAAGTGGGAGAAGTAACATAAAAGTGGATCGCCACTTACAATCTTTATCTTTTTGGAAAATGACAGCCATGAGGTTCATGCCTTCCTTGGGAATCTTGGTTCCTTCAGCACAAAAATTATGCCTGGGGGAAGCCGTGATGGCTCAGTGGGTTAAGCGCTCACTTTGCAGCACCGGGGACCGAGGATCGAATCCTGGCCCCGGCCCGTGCGGACCCATATGCTGAACTGGAGTGTTCCCCCAGTTCAGTTCTCTCTCTGTCTCTGTCTCTGTATCTCTCTCCTCTCTGTCAAAAAACAATTAGAAAATACCGGTAAATAAATAATTAAAAAAAAAAAATTATGCCTGGAGCTAAGAAAACCTACATGACAGAAGAATTTGTTTCCCTAAGAAAAGTAAATTTCAAAGAAAACATTCTTTCACCAAGGTGCTAAGATCAGGAAAGATGATTTATACCACAGGCTGAGGAAGACACTTTCTTAATGAAAGTTAAGCCCATGTACCAAATTATAAGAATATAAAACAATGTCCTTAGAGCAGAGTGAAGAGCAAAAACTATTAAAAGTTAGATCAGGTAATGACATTGTAGTTAAAGCTTATTTTTTTTTGAAGTATCTATAATTAACTACTTATATTTCTTCAAATTTGCTTTAAATTGCAGCCGAAGCCACAACACTAGGGTGTTTAGAAAGAGAGACTAATCCAGGAGGCCTTGGTAGGTCCCAGATATCTCTCCTTGCCTGATTCTCTCTCATCTGCTGTCCAGCTCCAGGACAGAAGTATGGACCTTTGATTTTATATAGCATGTTGTCCCAATATCTAGGAATAAAGCATAGATTGATGTGTTCTAAAATTGAGATTAGTGCTCACTTCAGCAGCACATATACTAAAATTGAGATTAATAAAATAAGTAGTATATCATAGGTTATTAGAAAACCTTCTATAGAAGTAAGCCATCTTACGAAAAAGTTTCCAAATGTGTTACCAAGAACAGTGTGGTTCTCAAGTCTCTAGAAGACACCAGAGTATTTCCCCAATTCATTCAAGGTGACTAAAATTCATTTCTAGGGAGACATGATAACAATGCAATGAAGGTAAAGATAGTAATGATATAGCTGATTGTTTTTTACCTACCTTGCTCAAGGCTACAAGTGATAAATGAGTGAATTGACTAGCAAACACTTATCAGTTTTTTATCCAGCAGTATCCAAGGATACTTCCATCACAGATGAGCAACACCGATTCCTTACATAGAACCACACCTACAATAAAAAGGGCGATCGAACCACACAATTCTGCCTAGTAGAAATAGTCCTTAAAAGCATGCAACGTTTCGATCCCTTTTTTTTTGTTGTTTCTTCTTTCCTATTTCAGCTATTGATACTAATGTTTGCACTCAATCAAATCCAAACCTGGTATGACTTCAGGAGCCCCATCCCATTGGCTATAGTCCCTATCAAACTCTATTATATGTTATTCAGTCCCCAACCCTAGAACCTGGTATCTTTCATCACATTTATATGATAGCAGCAACCATTACAAAAGAACAGCCCTCACATTTTGAGTATAATGTACTAGCAGACATTTGGCTCGGCCAATTCCATAATTAATTTTTTTTAAGATTTATTTTATTGTTTTTGACAGAGAGAGACAAAGGCAGAGAAACAGAGAGAAGGGGGAGGGCCCAGAGCAGTCTCCATAGTTGTACGTCATCAGTTTTCAACATGGTTTCATTCCACACAGGTAGGTGGGGGCCATGCAGGGAGGGAATTGGGCTGGGGGCCTCCTGCATGGGAGGCATGCCCCCTTGAACTAGGGGCCCAACTGAGGGGCAAGAACCAAACTGGGGACCTCCCACATAGGAAGCACACCCCAGTTCAGCATATGGGTCCGCACGGGTCAGGGTAGGGATTTGATCCTCGGTCCCTAGGGCTGCAAAGCAAGCATTTAAACCACTGAGCCATCCCAGCTTCCCCTTCATAATTAATTTCAATTAAAACTCATCATAACCCTACAAGTTCTATTAATACCCTCAATTTAAAAATGAGTAAATGAGGTCAGAGAGCCAGTATGTGTCAGAACTAGACTTTAAACCCAGATATGTCCAACTCTACAGCCCATACTCTTTCCAATCATGTCACACTGCCCCTCAAACTACAAGCTGAGTTCCCTCTTCCTCTCCAGTGTCCATTCTTTTCTCCAATCTCTTCTGAGAGAGAAGCACCGTAAATTCACCATGACATATCTCTTCAATCAGTCAGGATGCTTTTAATGTTACACTGCAATTCCAAGTAGTAGAAAACCTAAATCAAACTGGATTAGACATTCCAGGAGGTTATTTGGTTCATGTAACTGGACAGTCCAGAGGTAGGAAAACCTCAAGCAGGTTTTGCTCAAGGCTTCAGCCCCATTTCTCTGCCATTCTGTTTGCTATGTTTGGCTCTATGAATTGGTTTTACAAGATGATTATAAGCAATCATATCATTGCTTACATACAGGGAAAAGAAAGTATCACTTCAGAGAATTACCAAACAGAAGTATGGGGGTACACTCTGATGACACCCACACACACACATTGAAACCAGTCTCAATGGCCAGGGGAATGACATGTTATGGTTGCCTTGGGTCTGTGTTTCTTGAACAAAACCTTCCAGCAAAAAGGATAAGAGTGCCCAGCCTGGTTAGCCCACTGGTTCTTAGCCCTGGCTGCACATTGGCATCACCTATCAAGCTGTGTGTGCACTACTGATTCTCAGGCCCCACCCCAGATCAATGAATCTCTAAAGGTGGCACTCTGGTCCGGTCTATAATTTTGTTAAACTCCTTGCACATAACTGGAGTGTGCATCAGAATTAGAAGCAATTGGTTTACATAAACCAGACCCCCTCCCAGAGTTAAGAGGAGAGTTAATCCTACCCATACTACCAGCTCCTCTAGGGTGAAATGGAATGGGTGAGATAGAATGAGTGGGAGTCAGTCTCTATGTCCTTTGTAGAATTTACCGTGCTTCTTGTAGCTGCTTCATTTAACTGTGTCTTTTCCCTTCTAGGCCATAAACTCTGTGAAGCCATAAACTGTGTCAGTATTACTCATCATTGTATCCTCTGCATCTAGCAAATAAATACCTGACATCTAGTAGTAAATGCCATTGAAACCTTTTAATCAGTGAATGAATGAAACTCAGACCCTACTGGGCTGGCCTTGCAAAGGAGCCCTATTCTCCTTTAAATGAATCAAGCATCTGCTGCAGATTAATCTCTCAGTATTCATTGTCACTTCCCAGCTCAAAATTCAGCGGTTCTCTTCTGCCTTAATCAAAATCTTCAGCAACTTTGCCACATGTGTTAAAATCCCTCTACTGTGTACCCTTCATCTACCTCTCCAGTCTCATCTCGGCGGACTATTGGCACTTAGAAGACCCCATCTTTACTGAATTCCTCTCAAATGATGCCTACCTACAAGAGGCTCTCTTACTTTTGGCCAACATAAAGAATAGCTATAAAAGAACCCTATTTTCACTTAAAAATTGAACTGGTGTTCTTGCAAAGCAGTGTCTTGAATGGTATAAAGCAGGGGTGTCAAACTCAATTAAAACACGGGCCATTTGGTGCAACAGGCAAGATTCACACGGGCCACATCACATTTACAAACGTCGCCGGAACTTAGTCAGCGCGTTTATACACGCCCACAGGCCCCCAGGAAAGGCACTGGGCCACGTGTATACTAGTCTTCAGTAGTTAAAGGGTTAACGAGGGAATTGTGTGTACGGTATCGCCTCCATCTCCCCTAAGCACTGTTTTCTTCATAACAATTTTTTCTATTTTTATTTTATTTCAGAGCATCGTGGGCCATAAAAAATTACCTCCCACGGGCCGCCAGTTTGACAGCCCTGGTATAAAGGGTAATAATAACAAAAATAAAAATAAAAGGCAATTAACACTTTTGCTGCTCCTGTGTAAGCAACGTACTGCTCTTAGCACATTACAGGCTACACATTAACTCATTTAATTGCTCTAATAACCTCAGGAGATGAGTGTGAGTATGATACCTAGTTTCCCAAATGGGAAAACTGAGGCAAAGGAAGATTATGTGAGTTACCCAAAGCCACATAGCGAATAAGTGGCCGAATAAGTGGCCGACTCAGGCTTTAAGTCCAAGTCATCCAAACTGCAGAATCCAAGCATGTAACCACTACAACTCTGACAGTCTCATTAAGAGAGCAGGCAAGGTGTTACAAGAGGCTAAACTAAGATGATGGCCATGAAAATGTGGAGAAAGGGTCATCTGTGTATTCATGGAGAGATACTATAAAGGAAAAAAGAGCAGTGAACCCCCAAATATACCATCGTCCATGGCTTACCACAGTATAATGAAAATGAACCCAAAAGGCTGTATTAACAGACAGGACAAGAGAAAAATCTTGGCAGAATATAGGTACTCTTAAAAGATGAGCTTACAAACAGAAATGTTACATGAGCTGAAGATGAATAATATCCAGGGGGCTACTTGGAAAGGGCCTGAATGTAAGAGCAACCAGGGTCAGAGTCACGTGAAAATCTGAGGATCAGAGCCCCAGATCCATTGTCTCATACCTGAGTCAGACTGAGATCCGAGAATTAAAAATTCAACAACAGAATCAAGGTCTCAGAGGCCCAGCCCATGTGGCATGCGTCCTCTTGAGAGAGGCCCCTGGATTTCAGAAGTCTAGAAATGTGTATAGAGAAATAAGGCAAAACACAGCAGGTGCTGCCAGCTGGAACCTTCTCTGTTTTATTCATGCCTCTCTGGCAGACGGCTCGTTCCCAGGAGGTGGCTGAATCTCACAAGGTTCAGATGTTAGAGGAAACAAATAACTAATTGTGCTGAACCTCAGCATGGATTCATTGTGGAGTGTGGACAGTGTTTGTGTCTCCAGAGCTTGCAGTGAAGTGGAAAGCATGCATTAGCCAGCTTGGTGATCTGAATTGAACTGAATAATTGAACCATTGCCAAATCTGTGGGTGACGAGATGTCCTGTGTGAGCCCGGACAGTACTGAGAAATGGTGGTAATTGTCAACCATGGCCTATACTTGAAAGGAAAGGCTGGTCCCTGTTTTCCTCTAGACGCACATTATACATCTCTCTACACTTAAATTTATATTTAAGTTTGGTTAAATTTTCATAGAATCTATGTGTATTTTCATCATCTACATTCCACTTAGATGAGTAACAAGTTATGCCCGGCTAAAAGAACATTTCCCTATTACTTGCTCTAAATCTACCTGTTTGATGCAGCAAGCCCTGCCCTCCTGTTCTAGTTCAATTCAGAATTAGAACAGTCTCTGAATGCTCCCCTGTCAGCAAGATCTTAAGCTCAGAGTTGGACCGGTGAAGGGAGAAGAATGAAAAGATTAGTCCTTCCCTTCAAGTAACTTCCAAATCACTGGGGATGCAGAAACAACTTTTTATAATAGAAATCTATGACTGTGGTACAATTAAAATGACATAAGATCTCAAGTGACGATTCAATTCATTATATTGTAGGAACGTGGGGAGGCTTCTTAGCAGAGGAAGCTCAGCCTGCGGATGGAGTTAGACTTCCAACAGGAAGTGAAAATAGTTTGAATCCTCTGAGATTCCTTTAGAAATAAGATGTGATACAAATACAAAATAAAATAAACACTCAAATTGTTGATTTGCAGATGTCTATATGAAGACATCCAGGAGGTAGTCAGCAATTCAGGATTGTAAGTACAGACATGGAAGCCAAGTACGTATGAAGATAAGCACCTCTAGGAGGCACATATGACATGGCAAGAGCAGAGAGCTGGAAGAGAAGGCCGAGCACGGGGAATACACAAGCCTGAGGCAGAGACAGAAAAGGAGCCCACAACACGGGAAGAGCAGCAGTGGTCCTCAGGAACAAAAGCTTATCAGCACATTGATAGATAGGACTTCTGAAAAAAGATCACGTAGGATTAAGACTGAGAAGGTGGTATAACATTTGACATTTAGAAGCCATTGTCAATGTTCACAAGGGTAATTTCAGTATAGCGGTGAGTGTGGAAATCTGATTGAAAGGCACCAAGAAATGAAAGAGAGGTAAGGAAATGATGGGAGCTCTTTTTTTTTTTTTTTTTGGTAAATGGGAGGAAAATGGCATCTAAAATAGAAAGCTGGGTCAAGAAAAGGATTTGGCGGGGATGCCAGGATGGTTCCGTGGGTTAAGCACTCACCAAGCCACCCTGGGTCCTAGGATCAAATCCCGGCCCCAACACTGGCCCCAGCCCTGGCCCGTGTGGACCCATATGCTGAACCGGGGTGTGTTTCCCATGTGGGAGGCCCTCAGTTCGGGTTCTTGCTGGGACGAGCCCACCTGTGTGGAATGAAACCATGTTGAAAACTACTGACTTACAACTATGGAGCCTGCTCTGGGCCCTCCCCCTTCTCTCTGTTTCTCTCTGTCTCTGTCTGTCTCTCTCTCTGTCAAAACAATAAATCTTTAAAAAAGAAACAAAGAAGAAAGAAAGAAGAAAGAAAGAAAGAGAGAGAGAGAGAGAGAGAGAGAGAGAGAGAGAAAGAAAGAAAGAAAGAAAGAAAGAAAGAAAGAAAGAAGGATTTTGCTCAGAGCAATGGTTAGGCACAGAGTAAATTAGCTGAACCACGTGATTAGGGTTTATAATTTAAGAGAGTTACAACAGAGAATACCAAGATGGGTGAGGTATACAATGCCTATAAGTTATTTATAAACATCATGTGTGAGTTATGGATATATCATGTTAATAGGTATCATTTTCTGTTTATTTTAAAAGAGCTCTTTAATTTATTGAAGAATTCAATTTTTTTTTCCATTTAATAATGTGTTGGTGCTATTTTCAAATTTTAACTTTCCTAAATTGAAATGTATCTTTCCTTTTTTTAATTAAATGTATTGGGGTGACATTGGTTAGTAAAATTACATAGGCTCCAGGTGTACAATTTTACAATACATACGGTAGTCTAAATTTAAATGTATCTTTCAATAGATGTCAAAGGCATTTGCAAGTAGCAGAGAAATAAGTTGAAGCGTGTATTTGGTACATTCAAGTGATCTTAAGCCATGCGTGGAAGACATATTCCCTAGTTGTCACCTTGGATGAATTATTTGCATGATAGTCCAATGTGGGGTTAAAACTTACTGTAAAAACGATTTCTGCATTTTCACTTAAAGTGTAATCCAAAATATAATATCATACTTTGTATGGACATTGAAATTAAAATTTGTGTGTATGCAAATAATTTTCTGTCTCATACAAGACAACACAACTAAAAGCAGTAGAAAATGACAACATTATCAGACAGATAATAGAACTTTGAAAGCTAGGAAACAGGAGTGTGACCAATGCTGGCTGGCCTTTTAGAGATGATACTTGTCATCCAGCTATACAAACTTGAATTAAGGAAAAAATTATTAGTTTAACTCAGTAGAGAAAGCAAGTGAACCCCATTCAATATGCTTTAAAATTAAACGGTCAACACTAAATGTGAATAGTCGTTTATGTTCTGAAGAACAGGAATGAAAAGCAGTGGGTCACTGTGATGTTAGACAAAACTGATGATTGTAAAAGGAAATGAAAGAGGGATTTCACTCTGAGTGCGGAAAAAAGTTCACACTCAAAATTTGGTTGGATATTGAAAAAGAAAAAAGTTGTATGTAATTGTATTAATAAATATGTACTATAGCGTATTTAATTAGGATGACATAATTGTAGATTGAAAAATTCTAAGAAAGCTACAAAAAAAAAATTAAAAACCCTACTGGAACTAGTAGATGAATTTAGCAAGATGACAGTGCATTAAATAAATATACACAGATTGACTGCATTTTTACATAATACCAGCTGAGAAATTAGATTTTGTAAAAACAAAATACAAGGTAAATATGCAAAATCAATTATATTTTTATACACTAGCAATTGGAAATGAATTTAAGTCAATATCATTTACAATTGCACCAAAACATATAATGTTAACAAAAGATGTGCAAGACCTCTACCCTGAATACTAAAAATATATACGTAAGAGAAATTAAAGAAGAGCTAAAAGTAAGAAAGATAAATTATAATTGTGGTTTGAAAGATTCGATGTTTGGGGTTTTTTTGTTGTTGTTTTTTGTTTTTGTTTTTATTAAATTTATTGGGGTGACATTAATTGATATCAATTACTTGATGTTTGTTAAGATGTTAATTCTCACCAAACTGATAACTAGGTTCAATTCAATTCCCATCAAAATCCATCAGCTGTTTGTTTGTTTGTTTGTTTGTTTGTTTAAAGAAATTGACAAGCTGATTCTAAAGTTTATATGGAATTGCAAAAAACCTAGAATAGTAAAAATAATCTTGAAAAAGTAGAACAGAGAAATAATAATATCTGATATCAAGATTTACTATAAAACTACCATAAGACTACATGTGGCATTGATATAAAGACAGACAAATAGATCAACAGAAAACAGAAAAGAGAATCCATAAACAGACCCACATACGTGTAGCCAACTGATTTTCAACAAAGATTCTGATGCAAATCACCGGGGAAAGGAAAATCTTTTCAATGAGTGATACCTACATATCTAGATACCTGTAATGAAAAAAATTGACCTTATACCCCAACCTCAAACTAAATATAAAATGTTATATGAAATAGGTAACACACCTAAATATGAGAGGCAAAATAATAAACCATCTAGAAGAAAACATAAAAGAATACCTGCACAACTTTGGCATAGACTAACATAGAACAAAAAAGCACTAACCATATAATATTAATAAATTAGACTCTTCATCAAAATAAAATTTCTACTTATCAAAAGATACCATTAAATAAAAATGTAAACCATAGACTGTGAGGAAATATGTACAACACATATGTCTGGAAAAGGATTTATATCTGAAATATTTACAGATTTTTTAAGTTCCTATAAATCAGCAATGAACTAAATAAATAAAAAGTGGATTTAAAGATATATAAATAGCTAATAAGCACACTGAAAGGTGATGAACATCATTAGTCATTAGGGGAAATATAAATTAAAACCCCAGTAGGTCACACCCACTAGAATTAAAATATTTTAAAGTAGATAGCAAATGTTGGCAAAGATATAAAGTAGCTGAAACTCTCACTCACTACTGGTGTCATTTAGAAACTACTTTTGAGGACTCTGTCCAGCTTTTATCAAGTTACATGTGTACCACAGGCACATAAATTGTCAACATACATCAAATAATAATCTCTGCATACTTTATTGCACGGATACTATATACATCAATTTTAAAATTTTTATGTAAAACTTGAATACATCTTTATAAGGGAAGCCTAAGTTTAAAAGTTTCAGAAACTTATTCTAAGCAGTTTATTGTCTGATGTTATACAAATAATATTCTATATGTCACAGGTACTATTTAAAAGATTACATTTTTAACTGTTCTCAAATGGTTGACTTCTTATTCAAATGTGATTATTAATTTCTAGGTTTAGTAATGTTATGGTCAAGAATGTAATTTTATAATTTCTACTATTAATATTTATAAAGATTTTTGCTTTTAGAGTTAATGGATGATGAATTTTCATAAAGATTTTATTAACAATTTTAAAAAAGAAAGCTTGAAATATCCAAATATAAAATTTATAGAGAACTTAGAAATATTTAAATTGATACACAAGCTATAGTAAGATATGAAAGAATAAAAATAAAAATGCAGAAGAGTATTTTTCATATTTTTCAACATAATCTGTCAATGATTAATTTTTCTTTATATTTTGAACAAATTTTGTGCTACATATCTCACGGGAATATTATTTGGTCCACTTAAGTATATTTTCATTTGGAATTGTAGGCTTTATTAAAATATTTTTCATTTTAAACTCCTTGTATCACATTGCTTTAGATGTATTTCCTACAAACAGAATTTAGTTGAACTTCATAGCCGTTTTTAAAAGCGATCTGAGAATTCAAATATTTTAATATATAATTTATCTCAGTTATTTACAGCTTTGACTGATATATCAGATCTATATTCTTTCATCTTGTTTTCTGTTTTTATTTTTCCTTACTGTTTTTGTAGAATTATTTTTAGATGCACTATGTTGTTGTTGTTGTTTTTAATATTCTCATAACTGCATTAATTTTTCAAAGACCTCTGTCCTCTACTTGTCAGAGTCAAGTAAAAAACAGTATCTTTTACCTTACTCTGTACACACCGTCACAGGTACCCTCAGTACACCTATCAGTTCATAAATTCCTTTACTATTTGCTATAGTTCTACTACATCCACATTATTAACAAATGAATTTTTCCACTGTAAATCTCTTTTGATAATCATTTTTGGCATCTGCATTCTAAAAACAGATTTACGATTACTTTTGAGAGGTGGTTTTCGGACTTTGTTCCAGGGAGTCCCCAGGTTCTGAAGACAGACCTCACACGCTGCCTGTGGGTGGGTCTCTTGGTTCTCCACACCCTTTTGTTTTAGTGTATGCACCGCCAAAGTGAGCACATCTTCTTACTCACCAGAGGATAACAATTGTAGCTGTTTTATATTAAATTTTAAAGAAAGATTTCCTCTAGATACAAAATTTAGTGATTAAAAATCATATGATAAATACCTATTTGGAGATATCCTTATTTTAGTTGGTTTCAAACCTAAGACAATTCTTTTCTGGACTAAGTTCTCCATCCTTAGGCTTTTCCTTCAGGTAAGTGTTTTCAAGGAGGGTATGTATTTTGAGACCTTGCATATCTGAGATTTTTTGTTGTTGTTATTTCACAAGTTAAAGATGATTAGGCTGGGTATAAAAGTAATAAATTACAAGCTTTGGTTCTTTAAACGCTACGTATAATACTACATTTTCTTTGAAATTTAAGCTTTCAGAGTAAAAGCCAACAACGGCAAACAGCCAGATTTTTGTAATTTTTTAGGTATCTGTTTCTTCTGCTTAGAGGTTTGTAGATGTTATTTTTCTTATCCTTACGAATTAAAATTATTGACAAACTACATCTCTGTGTGTGTCTTTGTGCATTGACTTGTCTGAAAGGCAATAATTCTTTTTTTCAACATGGGTCTTCTACTCATGAATTTTTTCTGTTACATCTTTAATTATTGCTTTTTTCCCCATTAGTTTAAGTATCTTCTTCAGAAATACAGATTATCTCTATTTTTACTCTCTGCTCTTTAACATCCATATATTTTGTATTCAATGGCAGAAATTAAACAGTTTCCGGAAGTCCTCCAGTTTCTGGACTCTCCAGTAAATCATTTTAGAGATGTGCTCTTCTTCTGGGTCTTCTAGGTACTCTTCCCTACCTCACAGTACAGTCTTTCCCACGTGCTGCATGTGGTTTCTTTCCCCCTCCTTATTTATTTTTGGGCAAGTTGAAATCTATTCATATTTTGTGTTTGTCAAAAGACAGGAGAGTTGAAGTACCCTTGGCCCCACTCTACCTATTAGATGCCCTGGTTTCCAGCATGACTTCCTCTAATGCACCTCTCTTTTACTAAGGTTCCACCTTGCTCTACCACCAGTACTGTCTGACTTCCTGGTACTGTGAACCTGCAACATACATAAAATTTTTATAACTCCCAGAATGCAGTGTTCCAAAGTTTTGATGGTGGTGGTGGTGGTGTTTTTTGTTTGGTTGGTTGGTTAGTTTTTGTTTTGTTTTGTTTTGTTTTGTTACTGGTAGTTGATTGGTTTGTTCTGACCCAACCTAAGCCCAAGGAGCTTTACTTACAAAAATTGTTCCCCTGAAAATGCAGTATACTTCCACCAGTCCTCTGACTCACCAAAGCTGGCTTGGTTTTCTGACAATCCAAGTTGTTTTCTGACAATTTTACTTTTTCTGGATATAGAATGACGTGACAATATTCTCAACCTCACGTCAACCCACGTGGGTAAAATGTCTACCTGCCCAGTTTTCCTGGAAAGGGACAGGCAGTGGAGAAGACACAGTGCCTTTCCTCCTCATTGGAAGGGGTTTCCGGAGTAAAGCTGACTCGGTGTGCCGCAGAAACAAACGTAGGTAGGAGTGCCTCAATCTTGCTTCATAGTTAGTAAAGATTCTTCCCCAATTTTGAGATTATGCTAGTCATTGTTTTTATTTTTGTGTTTTTTCTTTGTCTTTATAGGAATTTTAGTAGGAACTTTGGGAAAGACTTCACCAGGGGCTTCTAGCCAGGCTCCATTTTTAGCTGGAACTCCTATGGCTTCTTAGTGAATAATTAAAACCTGTCTGGGGAAGATATTCAGGAACTAAATCAATGCTAGAGATTATTCACTAAAGATGTAAAACATGGGAATTTAATGTGAAAAGAGAGAAAATATTATTATTCTGCAGCAAAATAAAATTCCTAACAACTGACTAAGATTCCTTATAGAAACGATGACAAAGAATGGTATTCCCAAAATAAAAGGCTTATGCTGACAGCTCAAATTGCTCTCCACCCAAGCAGAATTAAGAGTACCATTCTGCAGATTTGGGATTAATGTCACCACATCGAGTCCTAGCTATAATGCAGGCAATAATGTTTCATAGAAAAGAACACCATGTGGCCTCCTTGCTAATCTCTTCTGGAAGAGATTCAGTTGGAAGTTGGCAACACGTATTGACGTGCCTTGGACTCAGAGGAGTTCTTAACATGACACTGCAGTTTTTAGAGCTATTCAGAATTAATAAGAGATGTATGGTCAAATAAGGTATGGAATACAGGCAACTATAAAACAGTTGAATACTAAGTGCTTAAGTCAAATGAAATTTTTAAAACTTGGGGTAGTTCAAGCTAAATTCTAGAGGTAACTGGGGACTACAGTTAGTAGTTGACATCGATTTCAGTGGGATCTGGGGAAAACGGTGCTAGGTGAGGGTCTGCGTAAGGTTGGATCTTGTTATAGCTTTTTAAAAGAATGTAGGTTAAGCCCATTAGTTAAAAAACTTAAATAAAGGAATGGGTAGATGACTCACTGGGAGTTGAAACTGCTTCCACCAAGAATAAAATGTTCCCCCATGAGAAATACGAGCTCTCCATGTCCAGTGCCCTAAATAAAGGAGGCCCAATCACCTTTCTGAGGTCAATGTTAATATCCCCAACCTTCCAAGGGTTGAACAGCTCCAAGTTCTTCACCAGCCAAATAAGCAGAATTTAACAAGAAAGAGCATGCCTTCACCACACTAAAGAAAGGCTAAAACTGCAGCCTGTTTAAACGTATTTTCCCAAGTAAGAAGGAGCATAAAGCAAGATAGGAACAGGGATACAAAAAGGAATGGGAACTGAGCAGCTAAGATTGGGATGAGATCAGGATATTTTGCAAAATATTTGTAAAAGCAGAACCTCGTTCTGGCAACACATAACAGGGAAGCATCTTGTTTGAACTGGTCTGTCCTGTTCTTTCAGTAAGAGGGGCCCTGCTAATCCTCAGATAAAATTATGCTAGAGCTAAAAAAGAATTTAGAGATTATCTAGTCCAGACCCTTCACATGAGGACACTTAGGCCCTGAGAGGTTAAAAGGCACAATACCTAACTTTGGTAGTTTCTAAACTAATGGAAGGTCAGTCCTCTTCATGTATCCCCCAAAGACACATTTCCCCCAGACTAGAAGTATGTGGCTCTTAGTAAGTCAGAAGCCTGTTACAGATGGTCATCTTGCCCCATCATGACTAACAGACCCACTCCTAGCCCTGGATGGTTGGTAGAAACTTAACTTTCCTACCCAAGGAGGTCCCCCCTTCTCCCAGTTCTCTGAAACAGGTTGTATGTGAATAGTTATACTTTCTTGCTTTAGTCCACGCTGACAATTGACCTTCCAACAGAGCTGACATAATAGTAGAAACCATGTCAACAACAAACATGATCTCTATCTGCCTTCTCAAAGCCTTTCTGGAAAAAAAAAAGAGGGGTGGGGATTTAAACAAGCAGATGATAATTAATAGATGTATAAAATTCAGTTAAGCATATTACTGTTCTTTTCCATATATTAATTCTCTTTACAATCCCATATAATCCTCTTTACAACCTTGAGAAGTAGATGTTCTTGACAATTTATGGGCAAAGTTCAGAAGTGTTTAAGTAAATTTACCCAGGGATCCACAGTTAGGGATTGGGATTGGTACAGTCACACCCAGGTCCTCTGACCCAAATCCTAAGTTCTTCTTTTACATAGACTTAATTGTACAATGAGCACCCCTCTTACACTACTTTCACACACACATATGCACACAAAAGTAAAGTAAGATCTATCATAAAATCACCTCCAAAATTAATCATTAGTAAATATGAATCACAAATCAATTTCTGAATTGACAAAATAACACTTGATATTGCTAGGAAGTATACATGAGGTACCAAGACCCTAACATGAAGACAGCAAACTATGATGAAAAGCTCAATGGCCTGGGGGTCAGATACTAGTCATCATTCTGTCTTCCATTTGGTCAAATCATATAACCTCCCTGGATTCACTGGACTTTATTATAAAGTGAGAGATTGAGATTAGAAGGTACTGAATTCCCTTCCAGATGTAACATTACTTTTGAAAATGCAGGACTTTAATTTAGTCCCTATTTAACTACACTTTATTAAGTAATTAATAAACATGAAAAACTGTTTAAACTCACTAGTAATCAAAAACATAAATTAAATCAAGAGGCCAATTTGCCTAACAAATTAGCAAATATTTTTAACTTTCATATTTCATTAAGCTCCAAGTAATACTTGTTTACTGGGAGAAAATTAGAAATAAGACATATGTAAAAGATTACCACCCATAATCTTGCCAGTCAAAAATAACTACTGTTAACATTTTAATGTATGTTTTTCAAAAACAATATTATGTTATTCTTTGGTTTCATAACCATCTTACTCCCACAAATATATTGTGAATATCTTTCATTTCATTATAGATCTACACCATCGTTTTATGTGGTTGTACCATCATTGATTTAACCAGTTCCCTTGTACTAGACAGTATTCATTGCTATTTTGATATTATAAACAGTGCTAAGGTGAACATCCTTGTACATACAGCTTGTCTGATTATTTCCTTAGGCTAAATTCCTATAAGTGGAACTTCTGGTATGCACATATTTAAGAGTGTGGCAACTTTGCCAGACTGTTACCAGAGATACATTCCACTCTCTACCAGCCCCGTATGAGGCTCCTTATTTCCCATAGCTTCACCAACACTGGGTACAATTATCTTAACTTTTGCCAAACTGATAGATAACCTGTTTAATTGGAGTTCTTCATTTACTAGCGTGTTAAAACTTTTCACACATAGCTATCAAACATTTCTAATTACTTATTTTTTATGATGATTGTATCCTTTGCCCATTTTCCTGTTATGACGTCCATGGTTGATGAGAAGCAGAGTAGCATGTTCCCTTGGAATTCTTCACATAGGAATCACTGAAGGAAAAGAAGTTTGTTAACTTGAGGAAAAGAAGACTCAGGTGAGATATGATTATAAATTATCAACATTTGAAGAGCTGTTCTTGATACAACAACCTGTATAGGATGAAGAATGCAGACCATCAAGTATTAGGTGTTAAAATAGGGCAACTGGGATTTGCACAAACCAAATAGTCTGAGACAGGTCTCAAGCTACTCTGGCTATCATTTGAAGGTGGGCTTCCATCCATGTCCCTTGTATATGAATAGACATGGAATTCTATCTGCCCCACCCTAAGCCACAGCAGGGGTCCAACATCCAGGCTCATTAATACACCAGCCTTTCATAACTAGTCCATAAAGTCAGGGTTGAATGGAAATCTTGAATGAGTTTTACATTTAGAAGATGTTAGTCATGGCATAATTGTGTTCATCTCACTTCTTATCAAAAAACTCCTGGGGATAACACAAGACAAAGAAACCTTAACCACAAATTTTTGACAATGTGTTTTCAGAGGCTTGGGCTAAAGTTTTAAGGGGAAGTATACCCTTTTAGGTTGTAATTCAATTCTAAGTACAAGGGTAATTTCACATTCTCAGAAAATGAAAGGCATTCTCAGACTCCATGCCTGTCTTCTTGCCCTGAGAACACCTCTCAAAAGTCCACCTACTTGGAAGGTAGGTTATGTGCTGACCTTCAAGACCTAATGTTAGTTCTGGAGGCAGTAGAATCACCCCCAGGCAGTGTCTCCAAGCTAGCCTGAACCTAATACCCAAGGGAACATGGGAAGCTGGGAATTCAAATAGGAATAGGAATAGCTCCAGTGACCTTCTGCCTGGATAGCCAAGGGTAAGGTCATCTACATGGCAAGCTCTCATTGATGTGTCACCTCAGTGGGATTTTAGCCATGTTAGTAGCTATACTGGTTTAAAAAAAACAAAACCAAAAAAACCCACAGTATAATTCTTTAAATTTGTCCAGTACTCTAGTCCATCATAGCCATGGTGAGTAACAAATTGCAGAATCTCAGCATTCTAAAGCCAATAAAACACTCTAGAGGAGGTTGTCAAGCATTAAAGACATGAGCGCACAAAGCTAGACCTGATCATTTCCTTCTTTAGAGGAATATTCATAAATTACCCAGCATTTGTAGGTAGGTTATGAAGGAGCTGAGGATTACTGCAGTACAGACAAAGCATTGCTCTAGTTGCTCATCATTAAGCATCCAAGTAGGAAGGAAGCCCTCACATTGTTTGGGTTCTTACTGATACATGGACCTAGACTGTGCCAGGTCTGATGAGCTGGTATGGGTAGTGGTCTTTCTATACGCTTGCAAATAACCATACACAGGAGTCAAGTTTAGACATACATCACGCTAGCTTATTTAAGAAGGATCTGATAAAGCCCTTCAAGAATTGGACATCTAAGGTAATTGGATGCAATCCTCTCTCATCTCTTTACTCCACTCTCCCCATACCAATGCGGGGATACTGTATATTCACTGCAGTACTCATGAAACACAACATATTATATTCCCCTATACAGGGAATTTCGTTGGCCTGCAGGTTAGCATGACATCTCTCCACCTTTCTCATTTAAGAAACACTAACACATTTGACTACTTGATATTTTTAAAGTCTGTAAATAAAATCATAGCTAAAATAAAAACGCAAACAACCAACTAGGGAAAATATTTACAGCAAATGGAAGATAAACAGCTCATCTTTGTGGTTTGAGAGACTAATTGATAAAAAGTAAGTCATAAAAAGAAAATTAACCAAAGAGAAAACACAACTATTGCACAATAAATACACACTGATCATCAAAAAAGTTTACTCAAACAAGGCACAACATTTTACTTATTATCTCTCAACAAAATGTACTTAATGATATTTCTCAAAGCTATAATTTCAATGGCCCTGAGCATTATCATGGGAGCTTTGGCAGAATCCCAGAACATGGAAGAATTAGAGGTCAAGTGCATTCCTTTAGAACAGATTAGTGACTGAGTGGCAACTAGAGACCCCTGGAGACTCCTTACCACCTCCCCCTGCCCTAGAGCACTGTCTTCTTTGCTTTGTCCTCTTGAGCCATCAGCCCTTCCCCCATCTTAGGAATAAACTGGCATGCACCCCTCAGGGCCCAGAGGTCCCAGTGTGACACAACAGGTTTTTCCGCTTCATCTCTTCATTGAATGCCTCCTATCTCTTCCTCTGGAATTTTTTCATGATAAGCAGAGCAAGCAGGAAACAAGTTCAGAGATCAGATACCTCATACCTGAAAACATTGGCCCTTTCATAAAGAAAAGTAATCTTCTTAACCCTATAGCAGAAGGCAAGTGTATAAGAGACTGCAATTGTGTGAACTGGTTTGCTAAGGATACAACTTAATTGAAATGACTAATTTACACACTGTAAGAGATAATCACTGAGGAGTATAGAAAGTATACTGCTGACCTAGAACCTACCCTGGCTTTCACAATTTCACCATTTTTTAGAACACAGAAATCATTCACTAAATATCAACAGGAATTCCTTGAATAGAACAGAAGGCCCACTAGAAAACACTAATTTACCCCTGCCCTTGATTGGTCTATAAGCAGACCAACAGATTCCCTAACTAGCTAGTTTAGTTAAACCCCAGGCAACTGAGAACAAATGGGGGCAATCTGATCCTTAGAAACAAAGAGCGAGCCCTGGAGACCAGAATATGTTCCAACAAGGGATTTTGACTCTACAAGGGCTCTCTGAAATGTATCCAGCCATGTAACCATTCCTGTTATATTGACAATTACTGGAATTTTTTTGGGCAGCCCTCATAAATAGAATAAGTAATCAGGAATGAAATAAAAGTGCTTACCCTAAGCAGGAATCATAGAATTTTACGTTGGAGAAAACTTAAGAGGCTACCTTAAGATCCAAGTACCGTCCTATACAGTACGTGAATGGCCTCTACAGCATTCCAGATGGGTGACAATATACCACCTTACCATCAAATAGAGTTTTCTTCCATAACCTAAGCTGAAATCTCCCTTCGATTAACTTTAGACTCAGGTGGTTATGCACAGATCACTTGGAAATAGTCCTGGTTGCTTCCATCTAATATGGGATCCAAGAAGGCAAAATGTTACTAATCTGAGACAGTGTATAGAGTGAATGGAACCCAATGAGTGGGACTCAACTTCATGCAACCTGCCTGCCCTTCCTTCCTTCCCTTTGCCTCAGAGGAAGAGGGTCTCTCCTCCTCTGAGGCAAAGTTCATCTTTCCACCTGTACTCTATCCCAGTGATTCTCAAACTTTAAGGTGCATCAGAATTACCCGGGAGCTTAATAAAATACAGATTGCTGGTTGCCACTCAAATTTTCTGATTCAATAGACCTTGGGTGTGGCCCAATAATTTGGGGGTTTTTTGTTTTGTTTGTTTGTTTGTTTGTTTGTTTGTTTTATTCTCAAGCAGCGCTGATGCTGCTGGTCCAGGAACCACACTTTAAGAATCACTGCCCTAGATCAAGGGTCAAAACCTTCTGTAGAGAGCCAGATAGTAAATAGTTTAGGTTTTATGGGCCATGTGTTCTCTTTTGCAACGTCTCAACTATTACAGTGTGAAAGCAGCCAAAGACAATACATGAATGGATATGGATGTATTCAAATACAACTTTATTTTTAAAAACAGACCATGGACTGCACTGCAGGCTGTTGTTTACCAGCCTCCGCTCTAGACTCTTGCTGCTCAGCGTTCTACTCTCGTCCCTTCCTTTTATAGACAAGTTTCTCAAACAAGTCAAAACTCACTGTGTCCACTTCCTCACTTTACATTCATTCTACACTCCTTGTGATCTGTGTTCTATCCTCTCCATTCCACTTAAATTGATCTCAGTAAAGTCATAAGTGCTGTTATTTGAGAGTGTTCAGTCCTTTTCTTATCTATGCTTTTTTCTTGCAATAACTCTGGTGACTTGTCCATCTTTCTTGGAACATCTTCCTCGATCAGCTTCTTTGACACCAATCTCTTATAGCTTGTCAAATTACTCGTTCTGCTGCTTCTGAGTTATCCATTTCTCTGGCCACACCAGCTTCATGGAAGAGAGACCAATGCACTTACACAAGATTCAATATTCTGAAGGTTCCCTGCTTAGGGTTTAATATGCTGTAGTCACTATCTTGAATTCTTGATAATTTTCTCTTTGAATTTCTGTTTTGTAAGTGAACTCCAGTGAAAAAACGATATGTGTATGGGATTGAAATCTCAGCTCGTTAGTCTTCCTCTTGCTACTGCCCAGAGATGAGTTCTCACTGCCCACTGCCATGCCCCCTTGACCTCCTCCACTCTACCTACACCTCATGACGGCTGACACTCTCTTTACCTGGAAAAGGCCTGGGCACAGTACTGGGAGGCTCATTCCATTCCTGTGCCAAACTAGCAGTACCATGGCACGTGTGGACTTTTCAGTCGTGGTCCCCAAACCTTTTGACCACCCATCAAGCATCAAGTACTTGCTGTGTTGTGGCACAAGGTTTAAAGACCTTTGGGGGTAGCCATCGACCTTGAATTGGGGCAGCAGACCCTGGATAGAGGAAATCACTAGCTCAACTTCCCCAAACCCACCTTTGGCCAGGGTTTGGTGGAGAAATTCCACTTTGACAGAAAGGAATATCTAGCAGCCTTCATGCCCCAGCAAATGAGTACCCGTATTGTGGAGCAGGGTCTGCACTTGCCTCCCAAGCATCCCCTCAGCTGGCTGTATGAGGAGGCAGTAGAGGACAGAATCCTCTCTCTTTCTTCTTCCAACTTTCCTGAGTTTGGCTTAAATTTGTATTTTCTGACAAACAAAACTCTCATAGACACAGACAACAGTTTAATGGTTACCAGAGGGTAGGGGGGGAGGGGTGATGCAGAAAAGGATAAAAGGGGCCAAATATATATGAAAGACGTTTTGACTTTGGGTGATGAACACATAATGCAATAAATAGATACTGTATTATAAAATTATACACTCTAAACCTACATAATTTTATTAACCAATGTTACCCCAATATAGTTAATTTTTTAAAAATCTCTTTTATTCAACTCAAAGTACCCTCCAAAAATGAGCCATGAAATATAAAATGTGTTATTTCAGTAATTCCACATTCGGGTTAACTGTTCTGATATTTGCATTTAAAATTGGTGTTGCTGAAAGAAGCCAATCATAAAAAAAACTACCTATTGTATGATTCCATTTATATTAAAGGTTCAGAACAGACAAGTCTATAGAAACAGAGAGTAGATTAGTGGTTACCTAGCGATGAGGAAGGGGGTAATTGAGACTGCTAATGGGTGTGGGGGATTTCATTTTGGAATGATAAAAATGTTCTAAAATTAGATTGTGGTGATGGTTACATAACTCTGTGAATATACTAAAAACCACAGAAGTACGCACTTTAAATGGGTGAATTTATTATATGCAGATTATATCTCAAAACTGTTTTTAAAAACTGGCATTG